>JANAVB010039816.1:4943981-5097066 GCA_029216955.1 Iris pallida | reverse complement strand
TTGTGGCTGTTGGGATAATCTCATTGCATTGCTAGTGACTAGGCTTGTGATAACCCTAGTTAGTTAAAAGTATCAAGCCATACTCTTGATTGGCCATGACTGATTGGATGGAGTTTATTCCAGCTTAGTATTATCCTGATCCTGTGCAAGATTGTGACATAACAATTATTGATGCTTGTCTTAACAATAACGATCGGGGTCCAGTTCTGTTTAGGCAAAGGGTTACAACCTCGGTCCTTGTTTGGTTTAAGGATTGTAACCTGGCTCCCGGAGCAGTTCTGTGTCCTCTCTTCGTTTATTGTCTTATTTCAACCCCATGCCATGTTCGTCATTTTACCTTACCTTAATACCATGATTATTTATACTGGCCTTAGCAATAAAGATCAGGGGTCCAGGTTCTGTTCAGGCAAAGGGTTACAACCCCGGTCCTTGTTTGGTTTAAGGGTTGTAACCTGGCTCCCAGCAGTTCTGTGTCCTCTCTTCGTTTATTGTCTTCACTGTACCAATAGTATTTGAGACGAATTTCTATTCAGGCGAAGGGTTACAACCCCGGTCCTTGTTTGGTTTAAGGGTTGTGACCTGGCTACTTGAATGGTTTCTCGTACTCAGTTTACTGTTGTTATCTCTATTATTATCAGTTTTTTATTTATTTATTATCTTTAATATTCTATTATGATATGCTGGTTTTAGTTCCTAAGTGAAGCCTCTTTGTGGTACTTGCTCTTTCTGGGGTCTGACCCAGCTGGTTTTGTGTGGCCAGATATCGGAGCAGCACCAGAGGATCCACTGTCTTCCAGCCAGATGGTAATACCAGGCGTAACCCTGGCAACGAGTGGGTTTCTTTTGTCCTCCCACTTTATTGTAAAATTATTCTTTTGAGGCGTTTAGCCGGCAAGCACGTGTTAGCTCGTATTGTACCTTTATTTACTGTCTGCCTACGGGCTGTAACATGATTGACAATCCTAGTTGATCATGTATGACTAAAACTTTCTAGTCCTGACATTTTTACGACTAGCTTCATGATCATCCAATATGTAATGTATGGACGCCTTGCTATTATATTTGGTGCTGACATCTTGTAACTATTATTGCTTGCTTGAGATTGAGACAATAGGCTTGTTCATGACCATAGGAGACTGTTGGCTTGTAGTTAAACCTCATGTATCTAGACATCGTGACGTTATAGCGAGGTGGATTGCACTTCAATATACGTAGCTGGCTATGTACGCCCCCACTCTCCAGTATTCTGGTTCTGGGGCGTTACATGGTTTTAGTGGTGGCCCATGCAGTTCTTGTAAATCAAGATATGTGAGGTTTACCGAATAGATGTCTCAATCAGTACTCGCCCTTGATCTCTGCTCGTATCTTCTGAATCCCTGTAATCTTGACCTAATCACATGCTTGCATCTTTGATCTATCTTGGTCTTCCTTATTATTCCCTATGTCGTCTTCTTCAGCGGCATTGTTCCTGGACCTGCCGATCAGCAAGGCGGAGCACCTCCGCGGACCAGCAGCACCTGGAGATCAAGTCCAGCATTCAGGAGTAGCCTCCAGAGTCATGCCTACTGGAGGAGAGCCACCAGTTCAGCCCGTCCAGCCTGCAGAGCCTGATGATGGCACTTTGGTGGGTCTCATCAGGTCACTATTAGCCTTCCAGGATCATCGAGGAGATGCCTTGCACCAGACGGTGGCAGACGCTTTAACCAGAGGAGGTCATCAGGGTAATAGTGCGGCCAACAGCTTCAAGCGCTTGAACCTCCCTTCTTCGACGGCAGTGAAGATGCGATCACTGCAGATGCTTGGCTTCAGGACAGAGGTGATTCTAGAAGCAGCCAGGACTCCAGAGAACGAGAAGGTGGTCGTGGTGCGCCTGCAGTTATTGGATCTTGCCCGCAGCTGGTGGACGGCACAGGCCGTTGGATTAGTATCCCCTATTGCCTGGGTAGTATTCAGGGAAAGATTCCAGACCAAGTACTTCGATGCTGTAGCTCAGTACGATCTACAGACGAGGTTCACCAATCTGAAACAGATGGGCAGGATGGTCGATGGATATGCGGCCGAGTTCTCCAGCTTAGTCGGTTTGCTCCCACCTTGGTGGCGACCGAGTTCGATAGAGCCCAGCGGTTCCAGCAGGGGCTCCACCTAGAGATTTTATTGGCGGTGGAGCAGTTTGAGCATCAGACTTTTGATGCAGTATTGAGAGCAGCCCGGAGGCATGAGTATACCCCAGAGGATCGTGGATAGGACCGGAGGTCGGAAGCGATCTCACGACCGGATGAATCAGTCATCAGCACCAGTCCCACAGCCAGAGCTTTGACCATTAGAGCTCCGAGGCGGGCGGCCTCAGTGACGTCGGTTCAGCATTCCACCCCGACGACCCTCAGCAACAAAAGCAGAAGCAGTCTTCCGCAGTGGGATGTTCATACTGCAAAAAGCCAGGCATGTGGTATCAGAGTGTCGTAGAGCACAGGGTTTGTGCTTGGTTTGTGGTGCCCTGGACCACAGGGTTGGAACTGTCCGAACAGGGGGAGTTCATCGGCCTTCTCTAGTCCTTCAGTTAGAGGACCAGCACAGTCCAGCAGCAGAGTAGCAGCTGCAGTACCCGTTCCGAGGCCATTGTCGACGCAGGCTCAGGCATTCCAGCAGCAGAGACCGCAGCAATATGCCCAAGCCCAAGCCCTGATCCAGAGCAGGCAGAGGAATTTTCAGCAGAGGGGACCCGCACCCAGAGGACATGGTCAAGTGCTGGCCTTGACTGTGGGAGAAGAAGGATTAGGCATGTCAATGGTAGCTTATTGGTCGGATATTGGCATTACCATATCCGAACCATTAACTATCGGATATATCCGATATCCGATCGGATAGAAGTTTTGGCTACCGTATCCGTTACCGATAATTTTAACGGATATCGGATAATATTCGAACCAACAAGATTACTAAAAAAATTTAAAAAGGAAAGAAAAAAATTAAAACCAGCAGATTTTGTTAGATATATGTGCAGATTTTCACATTGAAATATCATAAGCAGCAGATTTTCATGCACACATTGAATACATTTGCACCAAAAAATTCTCCACACAAGCATATATAATTAATAGTCCCATGCATACATTGAATATATTTTAAATTTATTAAATAATTTAAATATTATTGGTTCGGATATTATTGGTCCGGATATGACACTTACCGTATCCGTATCCGATATCCGATAAATATCCGATATGATATCCGAATCCGTATCCATATCCGAAATTTCGGATATTTTCGGTTCGAATACGGATCAGATACGGATTTTCGGTCTACCATTGACAGGCCTAAGAAGGATTAGCACCAGGAAAGGTAGTGGCAGGTACTATTCTCGTCAACACCTTTTCAGCTTCAGTATTATTTGACTCTGGTGCATCATTTATGTCTGCACGATTCGCGACACGGGTAGGACTGGAGCCCGAGTCATTATCAGTAAGGCTCAATATACTTACTGGTAACGGACTTGTGGGAGTAGATAGAGTATTTTCCTCGTGTCGGATCGTAGCGGTAGAGAGTTCCCCGCTAGATTGATAGAGTTCCTGATGGCCGATTATGATGGTCTTATGGATGGATTGGTTGAGGGACCAGTATGCTAGGATAGACTGCCACATTGGCAGGGTTATTTTTAGCATTCCAGGCGAGCCAGAGTTTTCCTTCTCCCGAGGCGAAGTTGAACCTTCTCCTCCAGTATTGCGGATGGCAGTAGCAGCAGTACAGTTGCCTCGGATAGTCGAAGTTCCCAGATATTTTCCCAGAAGAGCTTCCAGGAATGCCGCCAGAGCGGAAGATCGAGTTTACCATCGACTTGATCCCCGGGACAGCCCCAGTGTCAGAAAGAGTCTACAGGATGGCACCGTCAAAGCTAGAGATATTGTACAAGATGATTGAAGAACTCAGAACCAAGAGATTCATTCGTGCTAGTGGATCGCCTTGGGGAGCCCCGATACTTCTTGTGAAAAAGAAGGATGGTACGTCCAGATTATGTGTAGATTATCGTACCTTGAACTCAATGACAATCAAGAACAGATACCCTCTCCCGAGGATAGATGACTTGTTTGATCAACTCAAGGGGCAGCAGTATTCTCGAAGATCGACTTGCGGTCAGGATACCATCAGATCAGAGTCAGAGAGCAGGACATCCCGAAGATAGCTTTTAGATCGAGATATGGGCATTGGGAGTTCCTTGTGATGCCATTTGGAGCAACAATGTGCCGGCAGTATTCATGGACCTCATGAATCGTATCTTTATGCCTTATTTGGATCAGTTCGTGATCGTGTTCCTAGACGACATCCTAGTCTACAGCAAGAGTGAGGCGGAGCATGAGCAGCATCTCCGTGTGGTTCTTTAGATTCTCAGAGAGCACCAATTGTATGCCAAGTTTAGTAAATGCGAGTTCTGGCTCGATCGTATTTCGTACTTGGGTCATATCATCACCAGAGGAGGAGTAGAAGTAGATCCCCAGAAGGTCGTGGCTATAGAGTCGTGGCCGGTACCTAGCACAGTGGCAGAAATTTACAGTTTTCTTGGCTTGGCCGGCTACTACCGACGATTTGCTTCAGACTTTGCTCGAATTTCAGCGCCATTATCCAGTTGACCCGCAAGGATGTACAGTTTGCTTGGACAGCAGAGTGCCAGGATTCTTTTGAGAGGTTGAAGCGAGGCTTGATGACGGCTCCTATTCTCACGCTTCCAGATGGAATCGGAGGATTCTCAGTGTATTATGATGCTTCGGCAGAGGTTTAGGATGTGTTCTGATGCAGCATGGAAGGTAATAGCTTATGCGTCACGACAACTTCGTGATCATGAGAGAAATTACCAACCCATGACTTGGAGCTGGCAGCAGTAGTGTTTGTACTTAAGCTTTGGAAGCACTACTTGTATGGAGATAGGGTGATTTCACCGACCACAAGAGTCTGAAGTATGTGTTCACCCAGAAGGATCTCAACATGCGTCAGAGGAGATGTTAGAGCTACTTGTGGATTATGACATCAACTTGCAGTATCATCCTGGAAAGGCCAACGTTGTTGCAGATGCATTGAGCAGGAGAGCTGGAGTTTATTTTCTCACAGCGCAGTCGGAGTTATTAGCCGATCTTCAGAAGATGGGTATAGAAGTTGTCCTCCCTTCCAGTGTGGCATTGATGGCCAGCATGCAAGTTCAGTCCACTATAGTGAGAGGAACCGGATGGCGCAATCAGCAGATTCCAAGCTTCAGCGACTCAGAGCAGAGTGTGAGGTAGGACGAAGACCAGAGTTATGCATTCATGAAGATGGTACACTTCGACATGGTAAGCGTCTTTGTGTACCCAGTGGAGATATCAGACAGGAGATCATGGCAGAGGCCCACAGTTCGCAGTATTCTATTCATCCCGGTGGCACAAAGATGTACCGTAATATCCGCCAGCACTTTTGGTGGAATGGCATGAAGAGGGAGATAGCCCGGTTTGTCTCTCGTTGTTTAGTCTGCCAACAAATTAAGGCTGAACATCAGAGACCAGCTGGACTACTTCAACCATTGCCAATTCCAGAATGGAAATGGGAGCATATAACCATAGATTTTGTGACTGGATTGCCTAGATCCCCGGCAGGCAGAGACGCTATTTGGGTTGTCATAGACAGGCTCACGAAGGTGGCTCACTTTCTTCCGTTCAGAGTTGGTCAGTCGACGGCTCAGCTAGCGGAGATGTATCTCCGACAGATTGTCAGATTGCACGGTGTACCAGTCAGTATCACCTCGGACAGAGATTCGAGATTCACGTCGCACTTTTGGCGTAGCCTACAAGAGAGTTTGGGGACTCGCCTCCAGTTCAGCTCAGCATATCACCCGCAGACAGATGGTCAGTCGGAACGTACGATCCAGACTCTTGAGGATATGTTGAGATCTTGCACACTCGACTTCGGTGGTTCGTGGGATGATCACCTGCACCTGGTAGAGTTCTCGTACAATAACAGTTTCCAAGCTAGTATCCAGATGGCACCGTTCGAGGCACTGTATGGTAGGAAGTGTCGATCCCCGCTAGCATGGGACAATGTCGGAGAGAGGCATATGCTCGGTCCAGAAATGATTGCTCAGACCGTTGAGTGGTCAGGAGAGTCAGAGATCATCTTCGAGTTGCCCATGATCGCTAGCGTCATTGGGCCGATTCTATCGGCGTCCTCTTGTTTTCTGTGGCGACCATGTATTCCTGAGGATTTTGCCTAACCGTGGCGTCTTTCGTTTCGGCATGAGGAGAAAGCTTAGTCCTAGGTATATAGGGCCATTTGACATTCTGGAGCGAGTAGGAGATGTATCCTATCGTCTCGCTCTTCCACCATCGCTACATGAGTGTATGACGTATTCCATGTATCCCAACTGCGACGGTATATCTCGACCCGAGCCACATCCTGGATCATTCAGAATTGGTTGTTGGTACCAACCTTTCGTATGAGGAGAGGCCCGTGTCTATATTGGACGAAGAGAGAAGACACTCAAGAACAAGACTATCAAGTTAGTCCGAGTTGCTTGGGGTCATCACTCTTTGGGTGAGTCAACGTGGGAGCGTGAAGATGATATCCGATCGCGATATCCCGTCCTGTTTGACTGTGAGGTATAATATCTTTCTTATGCCTTACACTTCGAACCCTTGCTTGCATATTTGATTGCTTGATTGATTGCTTAGCTGTAGATTGCATCTGATAGTGTAACTTGTCCCGACACCTATAGCCTCTTTAATTAGATTTCGAGGACGGAATTCTTCTAAGGTGGGTAGAGTTGTCACCCCCGAAATCCGTGTTACATATTTTCGTATACGTGTACATATTTCGGGTCCGTATTTTTATTAGTCATGGTTAGCTAGTCATGATTTTCTTTTAGCATGTTGCATTGGCATGGTTATTTTGGCATTTCATTGGTTATGTCTTAGCTTGGTTTGGTTTAGCTTGGTTTGGTTTGCTTTTGGGTTCATATGAACCAAAAGAAAACCTCTATCTACTACCACCATTATCATTTAAAACCCAACCCATTTCTCTCTCATCTTTACTCTTCATTTATTTCTTCATCTTCTTCCTCTTAACTTCTCCACCTACCAAGAGAAGCTTAGGCAAGTGCAACTTCCTTCATGGAGAAACTCCATTATTGTTGTTCTATTGTCTTCTTCGCGAGATTCTAAGATACTTTAGAACTTGACATTTTTATTTTGATAGATATTTTTTGTAGATCTAAGTTTATATTATTTTGGTTTTTTTGGGTTTTGATCTATTAATCTTCATTATTTTCATGTTTTGATTGTTTCATGTTGTAGAAAATTCGATTTTATCCAAAATAGACCTTTGAAAAGTTAGATTTTGACTTATTTTGGAAAGTTATGGCTAAAAGCATTTTTGGCCATTTCTATGTTCATCTGTGCTGATTTGGCAGGACGATGCATAGTGCCACATAGTGTCCAGCCGCATAAGAGAGTGCTGCATAGTCGCATAGTGTCCAGCCGCATAAGAGAGTGCTGCATAGTACCGCATAGTACCCAACCGCATAAGAGAGTACTGCATAGTGTCGATAGTGTCCAGCCGCATATGAGCATAGTGTCCAGCCGCATAAGAGAGTGCTGCATAGTATCGCATAGTGTCCAGCCGTATATAAGCATAGTGTCCACCGCATAAGAGAGTGTTGTATAGTGCCGCATAGTGTTCAGTCGCATAAGAGAGTGCTGCATAGTGCCCAGCCGCATAAGAGAGTGCTGCATAGTGCTGCATAGTGTCCAGCCGCATATAAGCATAGTGTCCAGCCGCATAAGAGAGTGCTGCATAGTGTCGTATAGTGTCCAGCCGCATATAAGCATAGTGTCCAGCCGCATAAGAGAGTGCGATAGTGTCGCATAGTGTCCAGCCGCATAAGAGAGTGCTGCATAGTGCCGCATAGTGCCCAGCCGCATAAAGAGTGCTGTATAGTGCTGCATAGTGTCCAGCCGCATATGAGCATAGTGTCCAGCCGCATAAGAGAGTTCTGCATAGTGCCGCATAGTGTCCAGCCGCATAAGAGAGTGCTGCATAGTGTCGCATAGTGCCCAGCCGTATAAGAGAGTGCTACATAGTGCTGCATAGTGCCCAACCGCATAAGAGAGTGCTGCATAGTGCCACATAGTGCCCAGCCGCATAAGAGAGTGCTGCATAGTGCCATAGTGCCTATTTTGGTTATTTTGGCTATTTTATGTCCTATTTGGCCAATTTGTGGCCAGAATTTCTCCCAACTCCTAACATGAAAGTGGTAGATCTTTTTCTTGGCTTCAAGAGCATGTTATTAGCTATTTTATGCAAGTTTTTATTTATTATAATGTAAGGATAGAACATGATAGTGGCCCGTCGTGACGCACTTTTGACAAGTAAACATGACATGTAATCTGGAACACCGTTGCGACGGCTATCTCGACATGCTAGTAATCATCCTCTTGATACCGTGGACGATTGTGCTTGTACAAATAAACCAGTCTTGTCTTGCATCATGTCTAGGACAGGGACCTCTGAATACCACGATCAGGGGTACCTACTGAATTCAACTAAGGCTAATAACTAGAATAATCCAGTAGCCATGAAGAGATTTCCCAGCTACATATAATCCCGTTATCTGGGTGCTCAAGTAGACTTGTAACCTACCGACGAGTAGGGCACATTTTCGGCACACAGTCACGTGTTGTATTTTTCATAAACGGACATTCGACCTGAATAACCGGATGGTCTGCAGGGCTTGTGGCTGTTGGGATAATCTCATTGCATCTTGCTAGTAACTAGACTTGTGATAACCCTAGTTAGTTAAAAGTATCAAGCCGTACTCTTGATTGGCCGTGATTGAATGGATGGAGTTTATTCCAGCTTAGTCTTATCCTGATCCTGTGCAAGATTGTGACATGACATGATTATTGATGTTTACCTTAACAATAACGATCGAAGGTCTAGTTCTGTTCAGGCAAAGGGTTACAACCTCGGTCCTTATTTGGTTTAAGGGTTGTAACCTGGCTCCCGGAGCAGTTATGTGTCCTCTCTTCGTTTATTGTCTTATTTCAACCCCATGCCATGTTCGTCATGTTTTACCTTACCTTAATACCATGATTATTTATACTGGCCTTAGCAATAAAGATCAGGAGTCCAGTTCTGTTCAGGCGAAGGGTTACAATCCCGGTCCTTGTTTGGTTTAAGGGTTGTAACCTGGCTCCCGGAGCAGTTCTGTGTCATCTCTTCGTTTATTGTCTTCACTGTACCAATAGTATTTAAGACAGATTTCTATTCAGATAAAGGGTTACAATCCCGGTCCTTATTTGGTTTAAGGGTTGTGACCTGGCTACTTGAATGGTTTCTCGTACTCAGTTTAATGTTGTTATCTCTATTATTATCAGTTCTTTATTTATTTATTATCTTTAATATTCTATTGTGGTATGCTGGTTTTAGTTCCTAAGTGAAGCCTCCATTGTGGCACTTGCTCTTTCTGGGGTCTGACCCAGCTAGTTTTGTGTGGCCAGATATTGGAGCAGCACCAGAGGATCCACCTATCTTTTAGCCAGATGGTAACCACCAGGCGTAACCCTGGCAACGAGTGGATTCTTTTGTCCTTCCACTTATTGTAAAATTATTCTTTTGAGGCGTTTAGCCGGCGAGCACGTGTTAGCTCGTATTGCACCTTTATTTACTGTCTGCTTACGGGCTGTAACATGATTGACAGATCCTATGGTTGATCATGTATGACTGAAACTCTTGCTAGTTCTGACATTTATACGACTAGCTTCATGATCATCCAATATGTAATGTATGGGACGTCTTGCTATTATATATTTGGTGCTCTGACATCTTGTAACTATTATTGCTTGCTTGAGATTGAGACAATAGGCTTGTTCATGACCATAGGAGACTGTTGGCTTGTAGTTAAACCCTCATGTATCTAGACAGCCATGACCGTATAGCGAGGTGGGTTGCACTTTAATATACGTAGCTGGCTATGTACGCCCCCACTCTCCAGTATTCTGGTTCTGGGGTGTTACACATCCCCTATGCCATTCATCATTCATAATTAATGGTCAACCTCCCATCCATAATTCATTGCTCTCCTATTGATTCCTAATAACTCATATTGCGTCCATCTTCCCTCTCACATAACTCTACACCAGCCCTGCCACTCTCTCTCCCTCCCAATGCCAACAGAACATAACTCACCTCTGCTTCCCTCCATTAACTCACCTCTGCTTCCCTCCCTCCATTAAGGGGCTGTTTGGTTCGTTGAAACTAGAGTGAAAGTGTGAAAAAAATGTTACTCCCCTGAACTGGAGAGAGTTCAGGTGTTTGGCTGAGAATTGAAACTCTCCTTGATTTTTACGATTTGACGTTGGTGCAGTTAATGTCTCCCTCATTCTTCTCTATTTTCACATCTATACATTTTTGGTTGAAACTCATATGAAGTCCTTGAGGAAGAGAGTGTCACGACCCGCACCCGCTTTTCGGATACGAAGCGTATCCAAGCCCAGCTACGCATCGAACGGACTCCAGCCCGACTCGAGTACGTATAAGCCGTCATGATCATGGTATAATATCTAGTCTAAACTATATCTCAATCCACATGAGTCATATAAATAAGAATGAACAAGTATGTGTCGTGGTCTGCAGCCCACTAGCATGCATGTCCGATAAGACTCTAAAGAAAAATAACAAGAGTCTAAACTGAATCAAGAAACAGGATATCTCATGATAATGAAGAAAAGCACGAGAGGATAATAAACACAATAACAATACCTGAATCCCGCAAGTGTATCATCACGTCTGCCATCCAGAGCTGCTAACTAACTCCACGCAATAACTAACCTGAAGAGATCATCAGGTCCTCAGGGGACATAGCAAGATACATAAAAACATGCCTATCTAGCAGTTTATCATACAATAAAGAAAATACAGGAAATAAACGAGAAAGACCAATCCGTACGAAAATATGACTATACACGACTGGAAGAACCACTACGCCTAAGCGAACTGCTGGAGAAGAACAAGAGAACACGATATCACGATGTCAATGGACAACCACTCGAATACTCAAACCCTCGCCCCTAGCGTGGACTCGCAGACTAGCATCACCCTCGTCCCTAGTGTGGACTCGCAGGTGTGAACCATATACTACTAACCCTCATCCCTGGTGTGGACTCGCAGGCTAGCATCACCCTCGTCCCTGGTGTGGACTCGCAGGTGTGAACCATATACTACTAACCCTCGTTCCTGGTGTGGACTCGCAGGCTAGCTTACTAACTCTCGCCCCTGGTGTGGGCTCGCAAGTTAGCTTAACTACTAACCCTCGCCCCTAATGTGGGCTCGCAGATTAGCTTACTAACTCTCGCCCCTGGTGTGGGCTCGCAAGTTAGCTTAACTACTAACACTCGCCCCTAATGTGGGCTCGCAGGTTAGCTTCAAGATTTCAAGACCAGGAGGTAAAGCAGTTCCGATATGACTTATTCAATCCTATGACACGATGCGACTCAGTCCAAGTACAAGTGATGACACGACACGACCCAATCACGATACACGAGAAAACCAATCCAAAATGAACTACGAAATTAACAAGAACTATATATATACAAATATCCAATATGAACTACACAGATAACTATAAACAAGGCCTATATATATACTAGCAAGCACAATGTACAAATCACATATAAATAATCAACTAATAAAACTGTATAATAATATAAATATACATGTAAATAAACTGTAGAGGAAGGCAAGGTATCTTGCCTGGAGGTTGCACGGAGAACCAACAATGTATCGCCAATCAACAAGTCAGAAAATCCAAGTCATCACAACTGTCTCCGAAAGATGAAATAAACATTACCAATGTTCTCAGAATAGTCAAATTAGCTAGGATTGCCTGTCCTTAAGTCCAATTCTGGATACAGGGGCAAAACGGTAATTTTGGACAAAAACGGTATCCACCGTTGGACCCGCCTTGCACCGAAAAATATGCCAGAGTCAATGGTCTCTAAAGTCGTCGAACTACATGTCTACGGATCCGATTTTCTGATACGAACCCAACCGTATGTCCAGAGTTGGATTCCGGCGGGCCGTGCACAAAATTGCCCGTTGAGTGGGACCGTGGGGCCCGCAAAACGACGATTTTACCAACTGTCTCAGAATCGGACCAAACTTGGCATGCAGGACCAAAAAATGATACGGTCCTGTTGGCGCAAGTTTTGTCTCGATCTGACGAGCGTGCACAAAGTAATTAAGAAATTTATAAAGTACACGATACGGTGAATTTTGACGGATACGCATCAAATTCGTCGCGCACACGTGACCAATTTGAATTCCGTCAAAGCCCACACGACCACGAAGCCATTACGCAGCTTTCGATGCCTTCGGTTCGCGACCACGTCGCCCGGTTTGGCGGAATGCACGTCGTGTGGATGAGTTTTCTAGTTTTTAAAACAGGTTTTTCTCAATTTTCTAAATCCGTTTTCTCGGTGTACAGTGGACAAAATCAGAAACTATGAAAAGGGGTTTGAAGTCTTATAGGTTTTCTATGAGTGACTTCAAATGGTTTTCTAAAATTCTTAATATACAGTTCATAAAACACCGTCCAAGTCGGGTTCTTGGAACGGGTTTTGTCCTGTTTTTTGGCCAGGTTTTTCATCGACTTTGGGTCGATTTCTCGGGCAATCCAGTTCATCTAAATTAAATCTAAATGAAGGCAAACGAAGGTGTATAGATCGGGGTCTTACCTGAAAAGATGGCTCGTAAAAATATCCAGCATCACGGAAGAAAATCCGTCACGAAGTTGCCCTCATTTGCTGTAACTGCTGTTGTTGCTCCTGGTTGTTCCGCGCGCGTGCGCTGCTTCCAGCGCGTCGTGGCCGTGCGCGACGGCGCACAGGGCGGCGCGAGGTTGCGCCCAGGCTGGGGTCGGCGTGTCATCTGGGATTAGGGTTTTGACTCCTCTCTCCTTTCGATATTATAGGTGCTGGAGTCGGGTTCTGCTCGCGGGATGGTCCGGTTTTGTTCTGTTTGTGTGGAAAAAGCTCGGCCTGAGGGCTGGGCTTTGGCCTGGTTGGGCTCTTCAATTGCTTGGACTGGGCTTGTGGAATTCTGAGGCCTGGGGGAGTTGGGCCCGAGCTTTAGCTGGCTGGGCCTGGCTTTAGCTGCTGTTATTCTTTTCTTTTTTACTTTTTCTATTTCTTTTTATTATATATATAAATCTATATATATATATATGTATATACCCGTATACACACACACACATATATATATATATATATATATATATATATATATATATATATATATATATATATATTTATATATATATATATTTATTTATATATATATTTATATATATATAAATATATATATAAATATATATATATAAATATATATTTATATATATATATATATAAATATATATATATTTATATTTGTGTGTATATATATATATATATATATATATATATATATATATATATATATATATATATATATATATATATATATATATATATATATATATATATATATATATATATATATATATATACATACACATATGCACTTGTATATATATTTGTATATACACGTACATATATTTCTTTATATATATATTTATATATGTATACATCTACACATATACCTTATATATATTCATATATATATACATACACACATGTTACCATATATTTTTATATATACACACAAATACATATGTATGTTTATATACCTACCCACATATACATATATATATATATATATATATATATATATATATATATATATATATATATATATATATATATATATATATATATATATATATATATATATATATATATATGCACATAATCACATATATATAATATTTACATATACATACACATTTGCATATATAATGTATATCTATATGACAATCCTCCTAAAATCCATATAACCACAATACTATTTATTTCATAGTGTAGGGTCTACCTACATAGATATGAACGCATATACATTAATATTTATTATACCTATATTCTACCCATAACAAATATTAGAAAATAATTGCCAATTCCTAAAATATATACAAAAATCTTTGCATTTACCAAACATGTCTACAAGGCCGTATTTGGTCCCACTACATGCCCACGTGGGCTTGGATTTGACTTAGGCCCAACCTAGATAGGTTCGGTACAACTGAGTTCCCTAAAACTCAATAATATAATTAAATAATAAATAAAATCTTCGGTACGGTTTAAGTCGCAACTTGGCCTGGTTTTCTTAGTTATGACACACCTATGGCTTGGCATTTCCCTACCATGGCTAAACACTAGTCAAATCACGCCATTACACTATCCGTGCCATGACCCCTAATCGTTTTGTACTCCAAAACTCAACCATGGCTAAAGTCATCTACCGTAATAATTAATTAAAATAATTATTTATAAAAATCTAAAAATTCATATTCAATTCAAATAAATATAATAATAAATTAAAAAAATAATTCAAAATTTTCGGGAAGGGGAGCTACAAATCTACCCACCTTAAAAATAATTTCGTCCTCGAAATTCAAATTCATAACTATTTCTTAAAATTCAAGTCTAGTATTCCCTTAATCTTCTCAAATTTAATTCCTCGAAAATAGTTTATCCTCCTCCTAATCATTTTGTAGCTACGAAGTCTCGAGGACTTCTACCCACCTTTGGTCATACTACTCCTCAAAATACAGGTCACTAAACTCTTATAATCTTCTAACTAGTTGCTAACAATTCTACCGGCAGATATCTAGGCATCTGGCAACTATAATCCTTCATATCTATAAACAACCAAAACTCAATAATCATGCAATATTATACTATAATTTAAGAATTTTGATGAATTCTAGGCAGCACGATCGTTCGTCACCCCGGAATAGGAAGCGATGAGAATCAATGGTACGGAAAGCAAGGAAGTATAATCGAGAGCAAATATGGAGTTTTCAAGGACGTAGAGAATTTCTAGGAGAATTTCCAAGGCATAGTGGATTGAGATTTCTAAGGTCTAGTAAAGGTCGCAGGCTCGTACCAGTACAGTTACGTAACCGGTACGATATGCTCTGACCTGCATGGGCCACCAAAGAGAGAGAAAGTGACAGATGAGGAATGTTGGATTCGACACCGAAATTGCGGAGCGTCGTAGCCAGAACGCCGGAAGTGGAGCGGCAGAGCCGAAACTCCCTGCCTCTGACTCGCCGCCCATGCCTCCGACTCACCACCTAAGGTCGAGGTCAGGAGGAGGTGGCGGTGGAGAGTGGTGGCGGTGGGGAAAGGTGGTGGTGGGAAGAGGTGGCAACGGAGAGATGAAGAGGTGGCTGTGGCGATGGAGAGTGGTGGCGGTGGTGGTGGGGAGAGGTGGCGACGGAGAGAGGATGAGGTGGCTGTGGCGGTGGGGAGTGGTGGCGGTGGTGGTGGGGCGATGTGGCGACGGAGAGAGGAGGAGGTGGCAGTGGCAGTGGGGAGTGGTAGCGGTAGTGGCGGGGAGAGGTGGCGGTGGGGAGTTATTTTTTTAGGAAAAGATAGAACAAAGAGAGAGAGAGAGAGAGAGAGAGAGAGAGAGAGAGAGCTGATTTATATAAATTTGCTACATTAGTTTAATTTTTAATCTATTCACACAAAAAAGTTGGAGGTAACCATACCTAGGTTTACCATATCTCCAAAAAACTTCCACTTTCACCAATCTAAACAACCGAACTACTTTTCTTTCACTTAGAACAACCATCCAAACACCAAACCAAATTCTTTTTCCACTTACAGCAGACAAAAAGTACTCTATCCAAACATATTTTGGAAAGTGCCACTTACTGCAAGTGTCCTGCAACTTATTATGATGTAAGTGTCACTTTCATACTTTCACATTTGCTTTCCTCCATTAAGTCACTTGTACTTTCCTCCATTTTCCAACAGAACCACAACCACCACCCTACATAAGTTGGCAAAAATTTAACAAAGCTAAATTCCGGCAACTAGGTTGGCGGGAATCCCATCCATTGAACCACTTTTTAGACTGCATGTTGAACCCCAAAGCAGCTGGTCTGACCGGTTGAACCCCAAAGCAGCTGGCTCGACCGCGTTGAACCACGAAGCCTGAACTTGTGTGTTTTTTCTGCCAACTGGGTTGGCGGATATTTGTTTAATCAGAACTTTTGGTTTTCCGTCATCTTAGTTGGCGAACACTTTCGTTTTTTCAAAATTTGTTTGAAGTTGTTTCTTTTTGACGAAATTATATAAATATAATTTTGGTACAGTAAATTTTCTGTTAATGTATTTATTTCTAGCAACTATTAACCCATGGATAGGGCTGCAAACGAGCCAAGCCGAGCCAAGCTTTGCTAAGCTTGAGCTTGGCTTGACTAGAATTAATCAAGCTCAAGCTCGAGCTCGAGCTTGATAAATTTTTTATTTTAGAGCTCGAGCTTGGCTCGAGCTTGTTTATATTAAGCTTGAGCTTGGCTTGGTTTGAGCTCGAGCTTGGCTTGATAAGAAAGCTTGATAAACAAGCTCGATAAGCTTAAAATCAAGCTTGTTAAGCTTGATTTCAAGCTCGTTCAACTTTATTTCAAACTCATTATGCTTGATTTCAGGATTAACGAGCTCGATTTCAATTTAGTTAGGTTTGAATACAAGTACTTGTAATTATAAATTTTTAATTAAAAAAGTTCCTTAATATCAATTATTAAGGACATCTATAATATAAAGCACAGTGGGTTTTTGGTCCGACCCATGTGCTTTGGTTCAACGATGATGAAAGGACTAAATTGCCCCTCTCTCTATAAGAGAGGAGGAGGTTCCATGATGGGTGCGGAGCAACCGGTTGTTCCAACGGCACCCCGCCTCCAGCTCCTCTTGCACCGCCCCTCCCTCCGCCGCCTCCGCTCCATCCTCACCCATGCCGTCGTCGCCGGCCTCTTCCGCAACCCTTTCGTCGCAAGCAGCCTCCTCCACCGCTCCGTCGACGCCGACCCTTCCTTCGCCGCCTCCTTCTTCTCTGCCATGACCAACCCCAACCCCTTCTCCTTCAACACCGCCATCGCCATCTCCGCCGACCCACTCTCCATCTACTCCCAAATGCTCCGCCGTCGCGTCCCTCCCGATTTCCACACCTTCTCTTCCTTGCTCAACACCACCACCGCCGCCGTCGCCACCAAGTCGCTCCACGCACACGCCCTCCTCCTCGAATTCCGGCCCGACCCCTTCGTGCAGACCGTCCTGCTCACCGCCTACTCCCGACGCGGCTCAGCCGACCACGTCCTGCGGGTGTTCAACGGAATGCCGCACAGGGACGTCGTCTCCTGGACCGCCGCCATCTCGGGCCTCGCCGCCCTCAGACGCCCCGCGACGGCCCTGCGCGTCTTCGCCTCCATGAGGCCCCACGCCGCCCCGAACGCCGCCACCATGGTCTTTGCCGTGTGAGCCTCCGCCGGGCTCGGGTCTCTGGCACTGGCCTGGTGCTTGCACGCCTACGTCGAGAAGGCCGGGTTCGGAGGTCGCGTCTCCCTCCGGAACTCCCTGGCGCTGGCCCGGTGCCTGCACGCCTACGTCGAGAAGGCCGGATTCGTATCCGTGCCATTATGGCATGGGTTATCCACTAGTATAAATATACAATGCACAAATATATATAAAATTAGAATTCAATACAGAACAAATGAGCTTCTAAACAAGCTCCTAAACGAGCCAGCTCGCAAGCTCATAAACGAGTCAGCTCGCGAGCTCAAACGAGCCGAGTACTTCTAAGCTTGAGCTTGGCTTGTTTATTAAACGAGCTCGAAAATGAAGCTTGAGCTCAGCTTATTTAGTAAACGAACCGAGCTCAAACGAGCTTTTATCGAGCCGAGCTTCGAGCAACTCGCGAACGGCTTGGCTCATTTGCAGCCCTACCCATGGACCTCTAAACAAATAATAAATAATTCAAGGGACCTCTCAAAATATTACTCAAATATCTAAAAGAACCTTCAAGTTGCCATTTCTTCGACTTAAGTCCCTCTCTCTCCGCCATGGAAGCAGCGGCCATCAGCAGAGTCCAAACCCTAGTCGAGTCCGGCCTCTCCCAAATCCCTTCCTCCTATATCCAGCCCCCACAGCACCGACCAAACCCTTCCCCCTCCGCCTCCGGCGGCGGCATCCCCGTCGTCGACCTCTCCTCCGCCGCCGCCTCCGCCGACCTCCCCCGCGCCTGCAGGGAGTGGGGGGCGTTCCAGGTGGTCGGCCACGGCGTCCCCCTCCGCCTCCTCGATGCCGTCAGGTCGTCGGGGCTCCGGTTCTTCGAGTCCCCTCAGGGGGAGAGGATCCGGTACGCGTGCGACCCGGCCTCCCCGGCGTCGGAGGGATACGGAAGCAGGATGCTGGCGAGGGACGACGGCGTGCTCGACTGGAGGGACTACTTCGACCACCACACTTTGCCGGAGTCGCGGCGGAACCCTAGCCGGTGGCCCCACTTCCCTCCCAGTTACAGGTATCCGGAAATTGATTCCCCCGTCGATTTCGGTTAGTCCGATTCACTTTGCAAAAAATATATGTAATGTAATCCATGAATGTATCGGAATAATACAATCTAGATAGATATATAACCCTAGACTCTCATCGCAAATTCTGATCTCGTTTGCCACGCAGGTTAATGCGTTGTTTGGGAACAAAATTTGGTAAAAACGGATTTAGGTTTGAGTTTCGAGTGTTGGAACTGAGGTTCAAGTTGCGGAACTACCTATGTCGTATGGGGCAGGGTGCCAGGCGGGACGGTGGGGCCTAAAATTAGAGGGACAGAGTCAAGGCGCTCTAACATTACCCTCCCTAGTATACATTAAATAAACTGTCTCTCTCGTGCCAAAAGCTCAAATTAATTACCTTAGAATTTCATACTCTCAGTATTAATTGTATGTTACTAAATGCTAGAAGTAAAACTAAAATTAATAAGCATAGTCTCATAGATCGATAAAATAGAAAAATAACAAACAAAGATTGGCATACCTTTGAGTCTTTTGACTTGGTGTTGAACTTGATGGCTTGTTATCTTGAAGATGAAGGGATGAACTGATAACTTGATGAGGCATGAGATGACGGAGAAGTAGAGAATACCATGCTGGTTGAGGAGATGATGGAGAAGGAAGCCTAGTAGTTGGTTGTTTGAGTTGCTAAAATTTCAAGGTTCACAGTATCGGTGTCGGAATCGGTATCGGACCATTCCTAAGAGTATCAGGATCGGCGGTATCGGTAGTATCGGCAATATCATATCGGAGTATCGGATTTTTTGGTATCGGAGAGCAAACCATTATTAACAAATTATTAAAATTTAAGAAATGTTGTGAAACCCTTACTATTCACCATTATGTCATGAGTTACACATGACCCATGTAACTCATGACCCTTGGGTTATGTAACTCATGACCCTTGGGTTGCCCCTTATCCCTATATATATGGCCCTTGCCATATGATGAAATGAGAAGAAGAAATATACTATTCTACAATATCTAGTATCCCTTTAAACACGTTATCAGCACGATTGCTGAAGCAAGGAGAATCGACGTCCAGATCTCGACGTCATCCTTCCTTTTTTTCTAGTCGATCCGACCAGAGGCTGGTAATACTCCTTAAAAATTTTTTTTTACAAATTAATTGTTTGAATGAAAATTAGCAATATATATCTAACAATCTAAGAGTGATATTCTTTATATTGCTAACGTTCAAAACAAATTTGCTTCTTATTAAAACAAATAATCAGCTGTTTGTCATGAAACTTTATTTCTTAGTTGGATATTTCTGTGATATAATTCAAACCTCTTAATACTACAAGCTGACGACTGTGCTTGATATTTACATGAAGTTTTAGTTTCATGCATAATAATCATTTTGACCATTTGGTTACCGCCCATAGTTTCAGTCAATATTCCTGTATGTTCATATTTGTTCATTGAATTGTCCGGAAAAGTTGTTTCAGATTGTTTACATGTATCATGTAAGAAACATGTTGTTTAAAACTTTATTTATCATGTTTTCTTGCTTTACTTGATACCTGCTTGTAACATGATTTAGTTACTGGAATGAAAAACGAATTTCGAACGAAAAAAAAAAATACTTACTGTAATATTGACAGATTGCATATTAGCTTATGGACTGAACTGTTTTATTAAGCACCGTGGTATTTTTATTATGAGCTGTGTAACATTTATGATTATGCATAAATATTTAATTTTAATTTATGCATGTTTTTCACATGATAGATAAAATGGCCAAAATAGCGAGTGTCGATTTCGAAGTACTAGATGCTGCTGGAAAAAATTATTTGAGCTGGCACGTGGACTTGAAGTTCCACTTACGTGCCCAGGGCTTATTAGCCACAATTTCACTCCTCTTCCATCGGCTCCGGCCACTGGTACGGAAAATACAGCAGACACTGCTGTGGTTGTTTCTACAGTGAACGTCTCTGATATAGATAAGGCAAAAGCCATTATCTACATCAGGAGACACATTGATCGGACCCTGAAGGCCGAATACCTCACTGTAGAAGACCCAAAGGAATTGTGGACTGCACTGGAGGACCGCTATAAACATCAAAAAGATGTAATCCTCCCACGTGCAAGGTATGAGTAGGAAAACCTTCGACTTCAGGACTTTAAGTCCGTAGCTGAGTACAACTCAGCTCTCCATAATATCACCTCACGCCTGAAGTTGTGTGGTAAAGAAGTCTCGGAGTATCGCATGTTGGAAAAAACTTATACATCCTTCCACGAGAAGGACGCAATCCTCATGCAACAGTACCGTGAACGAAAGTTCAAAAAGTACTCTGAATTGCACTCCACCCTGATGATGGCAGAGCAAAACAGAGAACTTCTCTTGGCCACTCATAGCCTACGCCCTGCAGGCTCAGCTCCTCTACCAGAAGCTCATTTTTCTTCCAAGAAGCAGAAGAAAAATAAGGACAGATCTAACATGGGAAATGCCCATAAGAGGCCGGCTAGAAGTCCACCCCAGAACAACTTTCATCCCCAGAGCAGCAAAAGTGGGGCAAAGAAAAAGTGGAAGAAGACCACAGAACTGATGTCCATTTCCAAGAAAAATTGGGAGGACAAATGTCACAAATGTGGCATGACTGGACACTGGTCCAGAAACTGTCGCACCCCGCGACATCTACAAAATCTGTATCAAGCGAGCCAGAAGTCTCAAGTTGAAACAAATCTGGTAGAAAAGCAGCCGTCTACTCAGTTCTCGGCGGAAGACTTCGAGAACGACGACCTACTCGACTAGAGCCACTATCTTATTTCATGCTTTTAAAAACTTGTTGCCGCATTTTCATATTATGCTTCTCTTTTAAATTTCTTGAAAAATGATATTTATTCTTACATTTGACAAAATTTTTTTTACGAAGTCTCTCTGAATAGGCTCACCTATTTGGGTATGATGTCAGAAAGAACTTGAGGCTTGGTATTTAATTGGTCCCCGGTGACCTTCCTCCCTCATTTTTTCCGCCTGGTCATATTCACGTAGAGCTACCGAAAGGGGATGACCGAATATTATTTTTTGCTCAAATTGTATTTATAAATTATGCATTTTTGCAAGCAACTTATTGACCTCTCTATATCGGTCCGTCGATCGATATAAGAGAATTTTTTTAAACAAAAAATTGTATTTCAAAACCGTTGTTTTAATTACGATGGTTGTTGTTGTTTTTTCATAGATCTATAGATGAAGTGTGAATGCCTTGTGGACAGCGCTTCGACACACACAATCCTTCGAGAAAAAAGCTATTTTTATAGCTTATATGATTATGACGGTCCCGTTATTACGATATCAGGACTATCAAACATAATAGAAGGATCTGGTGAAGCAATTATATTGCTCCCAAATAAAACAAGACTAGTAATAAAAGATGCACTATTCTCTCCTAAATCAAGTAGGAACCTCATAAGTTTCAAGGACATTCGTTTAAACGGATATCACTTAGAAACAAATGAAATAAATGAGGCAGAATATCTGTATGTTACTCGTCTAAAAGATGGTTCAAAAACTATCTTAGAACGATTCAAGGGACTCCCGTCGGGTCTCTATCATACTCATATTCAATCAACAGAAGCTAACATGATTGTGCACCAGAAGTGTCATTCATCGCCAAAATTTAAACTTTGGCATAATAGACTGGGTCACCCAGGATCAGCTATGATGAAACGAATCATAAGTCAATCCAGTGGACACAACCTGCAGAACCTGAAGATTCTTCAGAAGTATGATTACTCGTGTCTACCTTGTTTTCAAGGCAAAATTATAACGAGACCATCCCTTTTGAAAGTAGGACTAGAGTCTCCTAGCTTCTTAGAGAGAATTCATGGAGACATTTGCGGACCTATTCACCCCGCAAGTGGTCCATTTAGGTACTTTATGGTATTTATCGATGCATCTACTAAATGGTCTTATGTGTGCCTTTTGTCCACCCGCAACTTAGCTTTTTCTAAGCTATTGGCACAAATAACTAAATTGCGGGCTCATTTTCCCGATAACCATATCAAAAAATTAAGACTTGATAATGCGGGTGAATTTACTTCACAGGTCTTTCAAGACTATTGCCAAGCAACTGGCATCGAAGTTGAACATCCTGTAGCTCATGTTCACACCCAGAACGGGTTAGCAGAATCTTTTATTAAGAGATTACAATGGATTGCTCGTCCATTGTTGATGCAGTCACAGTTGACTGTGGAAGCTTGGGGTCATGCTATATTGCATGCCGTATCACTTATTAGAATACGGCATTCTGGAGGTCATATTCTATCTCCGATGCAGCTCGCTTATGGTTCACCTCCAAATATCTCACATTTGAGAGTTTTTGGTTGTGCTGTTTACGTCCCCATTGCTCCCCCACAGAGGACCAAAATGGGTCCACAACGTCGATTAGGTATCTATGTTGGGTTTGACTCGCCCTCTATAATTAGATACCTAGAACCCCTGACGGGTGACGTATTTAAGGCACGTCTTGATGACTGTGAGTTTGATGAAGGATTATTTCCTAAACTGGGCACACAGTCTAAGAAGCCAGAAGCTTCTAAGACAATTTCTTGGGACACAAAAATTTTGTCTCATTTTGATCCGCGTACAAGTCAATGTGAAGATGAGATCCTGAAGATATTACATCTTCAGAACACTGTACATCTACTTCCGGATACATATACTGACAACCAGAAGATTGTCAGATCACACGTCCCTGCTGCCAACACGCCAGCTAGGATTGACATCCCCAAAGATGGATGCAATCCGCCGGCAGCAGAAATGGCAATACCTCAATTAAAAAGAGGACGCCCACCAGGTTCGAGAGACAAAGTCCCTCGTAAAAGAAAAAACCCTGGAGAAATTAAGAAGATCCCAACACAGGATGCTGAGCTCAGATCAGCTACCTCTCCCCTCCTAGTTTCCCCTGAAGAGAAACAAACAGGAGAAATATCATTAAATTATGTACGTACTGGAGAGGTACTGAACAGAAAAAGCACAGTCGTTGACGACGATTTTTCGTTCAATATTGCCGTTCACGTCACTGAAAATGACGATGACATCGATCCACGGTCTCTAGCGGAATGTAAACGCAGAGGCGATTGGCCAAAGTGGAACGAGACAATAGGAGTAGAGCTGGACTCACTCTTGAAACGCGAAGTCTTTGGACCGGTAGTCCAAACACCTGAAGGTGTAAAACCTGTGGGATATAAATGGATCTTCACAAGAAAAAGAAATGAACACAACATAGTTGTGCGCTACAAAGCACGCCTTGTAGCACAAGGTTTCTCCCAGAAACCGGGAATAGATTATGAAGAAACATATTCTCCGGTCATGGATGGAAATACCTTCAGATTCCTGATCAGCCTCTCTTCTCTGAAAAGCCTAGAAATGCAGCTCATGGACGTTGTGACTGCATATCTTTATGGCAATATAGATAAAGATATCTATATGAAACTCCCTGAAGGATATAAAATTTCACCAGAGAAAACAGATAGACCTCGGGACACCTATTCTGTAAGGTTACAAAGATCATTGTACGGTCTTAAACAATCAGGAAAAATGTGGTATAACAGACTAAGTGAGCTTCTTGCTACGCAAGGATTTACTAATGATAAAGTCTGCCCGTGTATCTTTATAAAAAGATCGGAAACATGATTTGTTATAGTCGTCGTTTATGTTGATGATTTAAATCTCATTGGATCTCCTGCAGAGATCACTGAGATATCTGAAAGCCTTAAGACAACTTTTGAAATGAAAGACCTAGGGAAAACAAAGTATTGTCTTGGCTTACAGATCGAACACCTAAAGGGTGGTATCCTGTTACACCAATCTACATATACACGAAGATTACTTAAACAATTCCACATGGATAAATGCCATCCCCTTAGTACACCAATGGTCGTTCGATCATTGGACGTAAAGAAGGACCCTTTCCGTCCACTGGAAGAGGGGGAGGAATTATTAGGTCCTGAAGTACCTTACCTAAGTGCCATTGGGACACTACTCTATATAGCTAACTGTACGCGTCCTGATATAGCGTTTTCAGTTAACTTATTAGCCAGATACAGTACAGCGCCCACAAAGCGCCACTGGAATAGAGTGAAGCATCTTCTGCGCTACCTCCAAGGGTCTATAGACCTAGGACTATATTACCCGAATAGTGGGTCTTCCACTTTACTTGGTTATTCAGATGCAGGTTATAGATCAGATCCCCACACAGAGAAATCACAAACTGGATTTGTATTTACTTTCGGTGGTACGGCTATCTCCTGGAGGTCCGTCAAACAGACCAGTGTGGCTATCTCATCCAACCATTCTGAACTCCTGGCAATCCATGAAACAAGCAAGGAGTGTGTTTGGTTTCGCTCCGTCATTCAGCATATTTTGGCATCTATTGGCCTGAAGACTGGTGAACTTGAGCCTACTACCCTTTTTGAAGATAATGCAGCATGCGTAGTTCAACTTCAGAAAGGATACATAAAGAATGACAAGACGAAGCACATATCCCCCAAATTCTTCTGGACGCACGACCTTCAAGAGAAGGAACAAGTCAAAATACAACAAATTCAATCTTGTAATAACTTAGCAGATTTGTTTACCAAAACACTGCCACGATGTACTTTTGTAAAGCTTGTAAGAGGAATAGGGATGAGACAACTAAAAGACCTGCAAGCCTGAAGCTTGTATAGATCAGGGGGAGTAAAACTATAGGATTGTACTCTTTTTCCTTAGGACTGATGGTTTTTTTCCACTGGATTTTCCACAGCCAAGGTTTTAATGAGGCAAACCAAGTTTACTCTGGATCCAGCAGTATCCACCCCATTAGCTTATTGAATCCTGAAGTATTTCATAAGTGGATCCAAGGAAATGGATGAATAAGGGGGAGTGTTGTGAAACCCTTACTATTCACCATTATGTCATGAGTTACACATGACCCTTGGGATCATGTAACTCATGACCCTTGGGTTGCCCCTTATCCCTATATATATGGCCCTTGCCATATGATGAAATGAGAAGAAGAAATATACTATTCTACAATATCTAGTATCCCTTTAAACAAGAAAGTATATTTTATACATTTAGGTATAATTTTAAGTGTTGCCAGTGTTGTTTCTTAGCAGTTTTGAAATTGAATAAAAAATAATAGTCACCCTTGCCAATTGGTTTACATGAGATAAATTTTATTCTTTTACATGTTTTTACAACCTTACTATGTTTTTACACCATTGTTGATTGTTCTTTTTCGTTCAATTTTCTTTGTCGAATTGACCCGAAAAGAGAGACCAAATGTTTGTATCGATCAGCATCGGGTATCGGTCTGTATCGGATTTGGACATGCCAAACCGTATCGCTATCGGCTGTATTGGATCGGTATCGGCCGATACTGCAAACTATGTGCTAAATATTATTTGGTCAAATCTTTTTTGTTATTTGTAACTTGTAGTTAAGTTTTATTTTTCAAACATAATTTTTTTTTTTTTTACTTAAGTCCATGGTCATTGGATTATTAAATTTTTTAGTTTCCAGCATATTACATAATTATACTTAAGTCCATGGTCCCACCCATTTGTAATTCCTTAGTAATAACTAACACGCCCATCTGATTTAGAATAAAAGTCCAAACCCTGTCACTATCTGGACCCAGGTGGATCTTCCATGTGCCCAAAGATGTTTTTGGACGCTAAAACACAAGGACGGAACGCCGTATTTTAAACAACCGTCGGGGCACCAAAAAGGAGTCGCCCTGAACAACATAGGAAACTCTATCAAGTTACCTGGAGTTTAAAATTTATTGAACATTTGGACATTTATTATAGAGTTTCATGTTTTGAATTTATGAAATTAAGACACTAGTCACATATTTTGAGGTCTGCCAAAGGGGAACATGAGATAAACTTGTTTTGTTAGAAACCTAATAAAGCTAGTTAAATATTGATAAACATGATTAAAAATACATCAATAAAGAAGTATCATTCTCAAATGTCCATAATCGGAATCCAACAAATTACAAATTTTAATCCATGATTCCATAGATCCCAAAGTTCGACAATTGAATCAAATCACAAACCTTACATATTTCCATCAAGAATTATATTGTCAACCCACACGATTACAAGAGAAGGAGATGATGTCAAGAAAGACGGGGACTCTAGATTTGCCAAGAGAGAGAGAGAGAGGAGAGAAAAAGAATTCAGTTTGGAGTTGGATGAAAAGTTCAATTGGAGAGGAGTTTTGCTAACTCTACTTTTGAAGTTTGTTTTGGAGTTCAGGATTGATGTTTATCATAATTCCAAATGCTAGCAAATGCACCAGATTTAAGTGATTTGGAGTTTGGATGTCTAACTCCCCCAAACCCCAATCTTCTTTTTGAAACTATGTTGCTAAACGCACCCTAAATATTAAAATTCATGCCGGTGCACTGAAACTTTGGTTCGAATTACGATGAGTGTTGAGGCTCAAAAGTTTATATTATTATAGCATGCCTACAGTGGTCGAAGGCTCACCATTTTGTGTGTTGGAACCAGAATTTGCTCGACAGTATAATATTTGTGTAGAATCTATAAATGCATGCCAAACATGATTTGAAGCTGTGTTACTCTCATACCCCTCTTACTACACCAAAACCCCATGAAGATTAAGGTTAAAATATTTATATTATTCTAACATGGGCATTTTACTTCAGGGGTATATGGTTTTCAGGTTTAGTTCAGGTCTAGGGATAGGGAGGGTGTTTAAGTTTTTAACGGTACAGTTTGTAATGTGCTCGAAACAGGACCGTGATTGACTGCAACTGTAAATGGTCCAGGGCTGCTTGACGCCGGAAGTAAGGATGTAGCTCAAAAGGTGCCAGAAACATTGTTGTAAGATGCAAAACTTTGGCAGCCATGTTGCACGAACACACAGAAATTGTGTCTGTATTGTATCATATTCATACTCATATCTGTGTTGTATTCGTGCAATATATATAACTATATTGTATCTATATGAAAATGTCTGCATCCCTTATCCGTGTCCGAGTCCAGGTTTGAATTCGTGCAACATAAATTGGCAGGGACAAAATTGCAATCAAAGGTGATGAGGCCAAACTCAACTACATTTTCAAGTAAAAGTTATGGTGAATCCACGAAGCATCCACTTAATTCAGAAATTTCCTGATATTTTCAGAAGTTAGGAGGGGCATGGATCCGTCTCTGACAATCTGCATATTGGGATATATAAATTAATAACCCTCAAACCTCATTATAACTCTAGAGTTTTGGTGCATTAGTAACAAGTAGAGGGTTGTATGGAGAAGGGTATCATAAGTCGAGGATTGTATGGAGAAGGGTATCTTGGACGGTTGTTGAAAGCATGGAGGGGATTGCTTTGAAAAGTCCCTTCAGTTTACCATGTGTTCTTTCTTTTTTTTAAACCTTTACTTTTTTTGGGGAAGTTTCATGTTATACCTTTTCATTTTTATTATTGCGTGTCCTGTTTTCAGTAATTTCAGGACTGAAAAACGTGTTTCCACGTAACATCTTATTGATTTTGACAACATATTTTTAACAAGTATATTGCTTAGCAACTTACAAAAGAACCTTATGATATCAACTTTTTTATAAGCTTCAGCATTACCAAACCAATCCTAAATTGGAGACGTCATGTTTGGCACACATTTTAAACTGATTAAAAACTGCTGTGCAGATCCACAAAAAAGGTGTTCCTCCTGTGGGGACATGTTGGAATAACATTAAAATACATCCTTCAACCAGATCACAATACTTGTTTTATGTAAAGTTGGGTTATAGATGGGAGCACTATTTTCTTGCATGAATTGCAATTTGATAAAAATGGCAGACTTTCTAGAATAGGAATTAGTTTTTTCTTCCTAAACTGACTCGTCTTTGAACCATTCTTCCTAGTGAGTGGGACACAAATTCATTTATCAGTCTAACACTTTAAGGCATTCTTGAGAACCATCTCATAGCCCATTATTCATTGTCAATTTAACTCTTGATGCATGTATAAGAGCACTGGCAAATTATTATTTATTCCCAAAATGAAAATGGTGTTTTGGAACCTATAATGGAGTAATGTGAACAACTACACAGGGATGTCATGGTGGAGTATAGCGACAGAATGAAAGTTCTTGCTCAAAGGTTGCTTCGAATGATATCTGAAAGTCTTGATCTACCCTCCTCGTATATTGAAGATGCAGTTGGTGAAGTATACCAAAACATAACTATCAGCTACTACTCTCCCTGCCCACAACCAGATCTTGTTCTTGGTTTGCAAGCTCATTCTGATATGGGTGCCATAACTCTGCTTATACAAGATGATGTAGGTGGTCTTGAGGTACTGAAAGACGGGAGATGGGTACTGGCACAACCTTTATCTGATGCCATCATTGTTATTTTGGCCGACCAAACTGAGGTATGACTTCTCTATTAATTTTACTTTGAAGTGATTTTTTTTGTTTGAACTTGAGCAGGCAGCATTTTTGTAGGATGTTAATGAATAATACTCTTTTGCAAAATAATTCGCATTTGGGAAACTTATAACCTTCCTGATTTTTGACACTTCTATTCAAACCTCTATTATTATTATGTTTCCCTTTGTATCTCCCTCTTGTATCTGACGTCCATGCAACATAGGTGATGAGTATTAGGTGTTAAGAGAATAGAACTAGTAGAAAAGAGACTCAAGACGTCATAATTCATATTGGTTTAACTTTTAAATTTGATCTTTATCTATATATTAGAGTTCAAAAAATTTTATATGGAATGCTGCCAGGTTTATATTCATCCGACATCTAGGACTCTAGACAATGCGTCACATGCTTAGGAAATTGTCTACGTGTCACATAAGTGGATGCACTATAAAAATACTAAAAAGTTCGGGAAGGAAGAAGAGAAGTACAACATGCAGGAAGAAGAATAGAGGAACCTTAGAAGAAGTAGAGCACAGAAGAGAGCATGGATGAGAGAGTCTGAAGAGAAGACAAGACAGAGCAGAAAGCATGAGAACTATCTATTTCTGCTTCTCTCGTTATTTAAACACCAGGCTTGTCCTTCCCTTGCTACAAACAAAGAGAGAGGAGAAAAGATAGCCATGAGGAGAATGAAGAAGAACAACCAAGAGGGCTGGTAAGTTTGAATTGGAAGAAGAATGGAGCATAGAAGATTTAAGAAGACAAGAGGGGGTTGTTTGGAGCAAGTGTGCTTCTTCTGTGCTTGTTGAACTGCTGGTCGTTGCTATAAATCCAATGCAAACCCTATTCGAGCTGATTATTCGAACTGCTGGTCGTTGCTATAAAGCCAATGCAAACCCTACACTTCCCAACACCATTAGCAAAATTTTAAAACCTTAGTAAGAGTCATCTTTATTTTGTATCCTTCTAATATCACAGTAAATTGTACAGTCCTAAGATGGTTAGAAAGTAGATATTGTCTAGAGTGTAGTTATGAATTTTCAGTTTCATTTTCATCGAATAATTTTTTTTTAATCTTAAATGATGATACTGGCCATGATGAGTAGGGTTTAAGAACGGAACCCTCATTTTAAGGGGGTACTAGTCATCATGCTGCGACTATCAAGTATCAAGTTCTGTATAAAATTTCTGCAGATGACATTTTAAATATCCAAGCAATCTTCTTCGCGTCAGTTTTTGTCACTCTTTCTTTCTTCATACATCAAACCTTGTTATCTTATAGGACTATGCTATTGGACCCTATTTTTCTTTCAAGAGTGCGAATTCATAAAACCTATACTCCATTTCTATTCTATAAATGATATATATTTTCTTGGGTTATTACTTTTTTTTTCCCCTTCCTTTCTTAATGCTTGACACTAAATCTCACACGTTCCTAAATCATCTGCAGATCATAACCAATGGTGAATATAGGAGTTCTCAGCACCGTGCTGTTGTCAATTCCAAACAAGCCCGCCTTTCTGTAGCAACATTCTATGACCCAGCAAAGACGACGAAATTATTTCCTGCACCCCAACTTGTCACGGAGAGCTCTCCTCTCAAGTACAAGGAGGTTCTTTATGGGGACTATGTCTCTTCATGGTACAGCAAAGGCCCTGAAGGAAAGCGCAATATTGACGCCCTCAAGATCTGATTGGCGACAGTAGTCGATCTGGTTCACATTGTTAGCCATGATTTTAGTTACAAGCAATCTTTGGTGTACTCGTGGCAGAAATTGATCAGATTTGGGTGCACTATCATATGTTTTCACATCTAAGGTTTCAGTGCTTAAAGTTGGAAGCGTGATTTTTAGAGGATGGAATAATGCTTAACCCAGGGAAGAAATCATAAACCATTATTATGCTGGTTTTCGTTACAGGTTTCCAGTTACTTTGAAGATATGTTGTACATGTAAGACAAATAATTTATTTGCGCGAATAAAGATTTGTTCATGCACGAGTGAGAACTGGAAATAATAAGGGTAACCTGATCTTTGAAATTCGATTCTAATCATGTGGCAGATTATTTGGCTAACATGGTTATCGTCCACCCCATTGATCCACTGGGCAGGAGTTGAGTTATTTGACTACATTATGCAATTATTATGTGCAGATAGATGTCTTCTGGTGTTTATATTGCGAGGAAGAATGGGGAAATTTTGTGCGGCAACCTCCAATTTTTAGTATTTTGATAGCCTCCACCCATGTTGACAAAGTCTTTTACTTGGGAGAGATTTTACTTACGAGAGAGGTCGATGATGGAGTCGGTTTACAGGTGACAGCTTAGTTGGGTTTGCGGTGAAGACGAGATGAAGAACATGAACTGGAGAAAAAGGCAAGTGCGCATGTTGCGACATGGTGGTTGTGACGCGGAGAAAGAGAAGCGGTGGGTGTGAGGCGGAGAAAGAGAAGTGAGTGCAGTGCGACGAGAGTGACACTCACGAGAGGGACTGGCATGCAAACAATAATGTTAAGTTTACTACCAAATTCTTACAATCTTCTTACAACCCACTCATCCTCCCCCCATCAGCTAATATGGTCCCATCCAGTCCCACATACAACCAATGGAAACCGGCCACGTAGTCAATTGTAAGCCCTTAGTTGTACGGAGGTTGTAAGAGCATCTCCAACCCTATTGTCTTGTTTTGTGTTGTGAATCCTATGTGGCATGAGGGACAAGACAATGTCTTGTATAGGTGGCAAAGTTATATTCACAAATGACAATGGGTTTAAAAAGTCATCTCCAATGCAAAAGTATTGAGAAGACAATACAAATAATTTTTTACAACTTTCAAGACAACTTTTACTCTTCTACTTCTTTTTTATAAATATTTTTATTCACAAATGATGATGTGGACATAAAGACAATGTGAAGTGCATTGTCTAGATCTAGACAACCAACTTCACATTGTCTTTGCCATGTCATTGCCATGTCAACTCCATACTTTATTTCACATTTGCATTGGAGAAGTACTTTTGAAAAAAATGGTTGTTATTCCTATGTGGCAACCATTTTTTTCAAACTCACAATAGGGTTGGAGATGCTCTAATTGTAGCATTTTCCGGTATGCAAAAACAATCTAGGAGTGACACTGTGCTTTAATGGTGGTGCACTCGTTTGGTTCGCGGAATGGAAGGGAAAGGAAATCACTTCCTTGTCATTTTCTTTCCTTTGGGAAACTTTAATTCCTATTGATTTTCCTTTTCGATGTTTGGCAATGCCAAGGAATTTGGAAAGTAAAGTGAATACTTCAATGTGGGAAAGTGATTCCTTCCTTGGATGGATGGAATCACTTTCCCCCCTAATTTTCCTTCCATTGGGAATCACTTTCCTTTTCTCCTCAATTCCTTGGGCACCCAAACATAGGAAAGTAATCACTTTCCTTTTCCAACCGGGAGATTCCGCGAACCAAACGAGGCCACGGTTTGGGAAAGCACTCTGCGTCCCACATTAATTGAATGGTTGTAACATAACAGTAACCAAATATAACTAACGATAGCCATTAAAACTGCATATAGCCAAAAAAAAGAGGACCATTTGTAACAAGTATATCCTAATAAAACCATGTATAACCATCTGAACAAGTATGACAATTAGAACAAATTATAACCATGTGGAATAGATCTATTGATGTGAATTAGTGACACATTACATGTGGCTATTTTTTGCCATAATCCATTTGTTTGTTTTTTGTTTGATAGAGTCGGTTATACCTGGTACAATTTTGTTATTTGGTTATTTTAAAATATGGTCATAATTATAATATGCTATATAGTCATCAAACTCTTTGTAGTCTTCCAATTCTCTTTCTTATATTGTAGTTTAACCTTTTTGCAGATGGTTGTAAATAAGCCAAGATGATTATTTATAGTTGTCATAGTTTGCTGTATGTGCTTATATTTTTTTTTCCACAAGTGTCTATAAATGGTTATAATTGCTATATTTTGTTAAACAATTATACAGGTTATAAAAAAGAATAACTGGCTATAGTTAAATGTAAATGGTTATATTTGTTCTGTTTTAATTGACGAGACAAAAAATAAATATTTAATTTTATAATTAATTATATAATTTTTTGCCTGCGAGTGATGACGAGGTGGCCCACAAGTGAAGTTATAAATAGAGGTACATTACCAACCTTTTATATCTTTTAAGAAAAAAAAGTTATATTATAAAATAAAGTCGGTGGAGGGAGGGATGGTAAGAAAAGACAAATGTTAAAGGCCACCCCCTTTTTTACTAAGGGCCACCAACTTAAATTTTTTTAAAAATTACAAGGTTGCCATTTTTAAAACACTAAGGGCCACCAAGTTTTTCTTTCTTCTTCCTTTGTCTTCTTCCTCTTTTCTCAATCCCCAAACCACTTCTCTCAATTCCCATCTCCATTGTTGTCCCCACCTCCTCCATAGTTGTCCCCACCTCCACCATTGGTGTTCCCTCCTCCATTGTTGTTGTCCCCACCTCTATTGAAGTTGTCTATCTTCGGTTGTTCTCTATCTCTTTTTTTATTTTATTTTTTTAAAATTAGATTATTGTGTTGACACTCAATACATATCTACAATCCAGAACAAGTTGTAGCACTCTAATTATATGTAGGTACATGAAATGTTATAGCATGTGGTTATAGAGACAATAACACTGACAAAGAATTAGAACATATATAAGAAGAAGAATATTTACGGATATCAAGACGCAGACATAAGGAGTCAAAGCATTTCACTTTCTTCTTCTTCTTCTGATCAAGACGCATGTGGTTATAAAGACAATAACACTGACATAGAGAGACTGTGCTCCGTCACTTGCTTCAACAAGCTTGAACTGGCTAACATCAAAGCATAAGGAGTCAAAGAATTGTCCAATATGTATTGACAGAAAAGCATTTCAAAGTGTTCTCCGCGAGCGCTCTTTCCGCTGAATCCTGAGAATTATAGAGAGGATGGCTACAGTGACTGCAAGCCAAGCCTGCAGTCCTAAGTATATTGAGGACTGCAGGCCTAGCCTGCAGTCCCCAATTGACAGAAGTTCAGGGAGGAGCTCATTTGAACAAAAAAGGATGGCTACAATGACTGCAGGCCAAGCCTGCAGTCCATCCAATATTGAAGACTGCAGGCCTAGCCTCCAGTCCTAAGTTGACAGAAGCTGTCGGAGGGGGGAAGGGGGGGGCTGTCGGAGGGGGGAGAGGATTTCGTGGAGGAGGGGGAAGGGGGGGCTGTCGAAGGGGGGAGGGGATTTCGTGGAGGAGGGGGGAAGGGGGGGCTGTCAGAGGGGGGAGGGGATTTTGTGGAGGAGGGGGGGAATGAACAGGCAAGAGGGGGGGTTGGGTTTCGTTTTTTTTTTTTTTTTCGTAGCCCGTAGTAAAATGGTTCATTTTAGGTTGCCCTTAGTAAAAATATAAGTGTAGGATGGTTGCCCTTAGTAGGTTGGTGGCCCTTAGTAAAAATGGGGTGACCTTTAACATTTGCCTAAGAAAAAGACTTTCTTGGGAGAATATGAAAAGATGGAGGGTGCCATACAATTTTTTTCCAACACTAATGTTTGTTTTGGCTCAGCCATGTCTGAGTAACATTAACAAAATTTGTCCGTCCTTCTAATCTTAATCCATATTCATTTAGGTTCACCAATTCGTCCTAGCTTCTTCTTTGACTAATTTCTTACATTTCTTTCTCATTGTTGATGGGACTCTAGCCCAGTTGAGGGTGGATGAAAAGTCTGGAGAGTCGTGAAGTCGATGGTGGATGTGTCACGAAGAAACAAGAAATAAGGGAACAGACGACATTATTCAACTAAAAACTCTAAAACCAGTATATCGACTACGGGCCATCAAGTACAACGATTTTTTCTATATGCACAGTACGCACAAATCGGAGTTACTGTTGGGTGAACTTGAAATACCGATTCGAACATACTTGACTTATTTTGACACTTTTTGATACAAAATTACGAGTTCATACATGTTGGCTATTTTAGGAGACTAATTTAGGATTCATCATTTCTAAATTAGGTTTCTTAGGTGTGTATATATATAGGAGGCTAAAAAAAGTTTTTGGCAAATACTTAATTTTGGTTCAAGGAGACTTCAACAAACTTCTAAAACATCTATAGCTCTTAGATTTTGTACTTTAAGAAGGAGGAACTATTTTCTGATCAAGATGTCGTCTATATCGTTAGGAAGATCATTCTCATTTTACAACGGATAACTATTATGTGAGTACACTTTGTAAATAGTTGCTATACTGAGCAATCTCATTGTGTCTTCTAATTTTCTCTTGAAAAGTGTAACAACTGGACTCTTTGGACAAGAGAGTCGAAGTGAATTATATTGCAATATTTTTTTATAATATGAAAGATTTGGACTTTATCCTGACGACAACAACCACCATTTGTGTTTGTTCATTTTTGGTCTTTGCTATAGCAGGTATGATAGTTGTTTTCTTGGAACTCTATGTCACCAAATGCTTGTTACCAAATTTTCAGAAACCAAAAATAGGAACTTGTAATAGAACTATATCACGTGAACTAATTTTTCTATCTAAGTCCTTAATTTTTTAATTATATAAAAGGTTGGGACTTTATCCTGACGACCACTTCCAGTTGAACTATTTTTTTTTTTTCTGAAAAGGAGTTGAACTATTTTTACTCGCAGTAACTTCTTTTACATTCTATAATATTTACTGCACATGCCCTAGAAGGGCATTCTCGTAATTGCCCATGTAGAGCAACAATCAAATATCCAGGGAGTTGACCAGCAAAGACTGCTTCAACAAATCACCAACCCCGAAAATCGGTCCACAGTAAGAAAACCCACCAACGATGAAGGACCCTTTCGAAGCGGCGAGCGAGGACCAAGAGTCTCCGCCGGAGTCCCCCCTCCCGCCGGAATCTCCGGCCAACCCCTCCGCCCCTGCCGCCGCAGATGACGACGACTACGATGACGTCATCGCCGACGACTCCCATCCTCCTCCGCCAGCAGCGGCGGAGAATCCGCAGTCCTCCTCCGCTCCGTCCGCCGGAGAGGCGCGGGCGAAGGGGAAGGGGAAGAGGAAGGAGAAGGAGAAGGAGAAGGAGGAGGAGGAGGAAGAGGAGGAGGAGCACATGGACGTCCCCACCTCCGGACGCGGCGCCGGCAGCGGCCCCGATCCCGACAAGATGGCCAAGATGCAGTAAAAATCTCAACTTTGCTCTTCTACTGCTGCTGCTGCTTCTTTTCTGATTCAACTAGGGTTTTCTCTCGTAGTAAAAAAAAATTGAGCTCGATTGTTGGACTGTGTTGCTTAGTTCTTATGGATCTTGATAAATTAGGAACTGGTTGTGTATTTGATGCTATTGCTTCTGCTTTTCAAAATGATGAAGCAGAAGCAGCTTAAGAAAGCAGTGCCATAAAATGAACTAGCTTATCAAATAAACAAGAAAATCTGGTTTTACCAAACAGCTTTCAAGCTTTCGATGCTGCTTTTCTTATAAAGAAAAGAAAAAGAAAAAGCAGATGCAGCCCACATAAGCTGTACCAAAACCAGCATTTAGAGTGTTGTTTGGTAATATTTTACTTTTTGTATATAATACTGGGGTAAAAAGAACGTTGCAAAAGTACATTTTTGGGTAAGACTACGGCTATGCCGTGTGTTATAAAAGCATGTGTCAATTGTAAAACCTGTGCAAGAAAGTTAGGAGTGCATAGAGAGGCTTAATATGGAGCTCAATGTGTGTTTCGATTGATGGTATTAAAATTTTTGCGTGGTAATAATTTAGTTAATTCCATAGATAATTCATGATGGGTCTTTATACGAGGGTCCTTGAACAAGGCTTCAAATCTAAGCCATCACTGTAACTTCTCATAACAATGTTACATTTTATATTATATTGTCCGACTTTTGGCTGTAACCATGGTTTTGAAGCTTACTGTCTGCTTACTACTGTTGGTGTTGGCAACTATCCATAGAAATTGTTGTTTGCTGTATGGATAGGATGCATCGAAATGAATATAAGCTCAATTACTAGTTTGCTGCATCTGTTTCTTTTCATTCCAGTGTATAGATTGATGTGTAAAACTCTTTGCTTCTAGGGCTATACTCTCCCAGTTCACGGAGGAACAAATGACTCGCTACGAATCATTTCGTAGATGTGGATTTCAGAAGTCGATTATGAAAAGGGTATGTTTAAGCATTTAATTGGTCTTGTTATGCAAGCAGTGCTTGACTATAATAACATGATATAGATTAGTACTGAATTCTGCTGGATTTATAAGCATGGTTATACATACATTGGTTTTTTTATACAGATTTTGTTGGAAATTCAATCTAGTCATTTACATTGTTTGTTTTCAAGGTACCACTGCATATGCTGTTATAACTAATGTATGATTTTAAGCATCGTCACATTATTGTTCAAATTGTTGAAATTCACAAGTTCTTCCTAATGGTTCTGAGTTTTCTGATAAACAATCTGTACGTGATCCTTCAAATTCATGATATTCATGAATTGATTGTGTAGATTAAACATTAATTCCAACTTCTTGATGAGAATTTTGTAGATTATATGCTATGTTGCACAGATACGGACACGGATACGAGGTCACAATACAGATACATGTCTGGACATTTTGAGATAGGTACAATAAATAGTCACATATGTTGCTTGAATGCGAACACGGCATATATACGATACAGATACTGATATGATCACCATTTACCTGTGTTCATGCAACATAGATTATATCAAATATATACTTTTCTATCCTTATTTATTGTTCTTGTTATATTCTTTCTAATTTATCTGCAATACTCTTGGTTGAGTTTTAACTTTTTGTGAACTCTTATCAATGGTCTACTTAATTACCCAATGACCTGCACCTGTGCATTATCAAAAAAGAGACCTGCAAGTATGGTTCATAAAAAAAAGGGAAAAACTGGAGCTTGTTCCTCACTGGAATTTCCTTAAACTTGGATTTATGACGACACTTGTCTACTGATGATTTGCGTGGATAACCTTTTATCTTTGCTATTTTAGACATTTGAAGTTTTATACTTCCTCATTCCTACTGCAACTTGATATAAGTTCCTAGTATAGGAAGCTATATTCCAGAGGCCGCACCTGAGCATTATCAAAAAGCGACCTGCAAGTATGGTTCATTAAAGAAAAGAAAGGATGCCGTTATTGGCACTCCTAAAATGTCATCCTGCAATCCTCTTTAATTTTCTATCATTCAAATTCCAAATTTGTCCCTGCATTAATATTATTGGCACTCCTAAAATGTCATCCTGCACTTCTCCCTCCATGCATGCGGAAATTAATGTCAAATTTAATACATGGGTATATTTGAAATTTTGAATGATAGAAAATTAAAGAGTGCAGGATGACATTTTAGGAGTGTCAATAACAACACCCTAAAAAATGAAAAAAGAAAAAAATTAAGCTTGTTCCTCACTGGAATTTCCTGGACTTAAGGACGACACTTCTCTACTGGTGATTTGCATGGGAAACCTTTAATCTTTGCTATTTTAGACATTTGAAGTTTTGTACTTCCTCATCCTACTACAACTTGATATAAGTTCCTAGTATTGGAAGCTATATTCCAGAGGGTAGCTGGCTGACTATATATTGACCTGGAGGGCCAGTTGGTAGATAAGGGAAGTCTACCATATTGGCCATGAACGTAGGCTCATGCAACCAAGTTAATGTTATCCAAGATTATGAGGTGGTCTGGAAGAAGGGGAAGATGGTAAGAATTGCTGTAGAGGAATCATTGTCATCTCTGAGTCATAATAGCCCATAAGGCCTGAATGAAAACACATTTGAGATTATGTATGTCATAGTATTGTGTTATTGCAAAGCAAAATTCATTCCTATATGTCACATTATACTAAGTGTTGTTAGGGACCAATTTTGGGATTGTGGGATGCCAATTAACTGGATACTCAATTAAGTTGGAGTTTAAGTGCAATCACACTTATTTGGTAGGATACAAGGAATAATGTGAAGATTTGCATCTATAGCCTTTTAGATTTAATCTTTAGATTGTACGGTTTGTACCCAATGAACCCAACTGATCAAAACCTAGCTTTCTAGAAGTTATAATCCAATGTGCTCAACTAAATCTGGACCAAATTTACAAGTGGCCTTAAATGATTACTTCGAGACCTGAAAGTGCTTGATCTGGCCCAACTCCAAATGGGCTGGGCTCGGCTTATTGCCAGCCTAAGTTGCATGTTAACACTATTTCTTCCTTTTCTTGGACCTCCTACTTTTGCTCTCTTCTCTCATAGAAATTTGTGACTGAAGATTTGGAGAACATATTATCATATTATCTTCAAAACCATAGAGATCTTACAGGTTATCCATTCTTCTTCAACTGTGTTACCCCGTCCAAGAGTTGAACTTGCTTTTAGAGGCTGATTGGTTGGGTTCAAGTGATGATGCATAATGCATTGTGACTTACTTGCAGAAACTACAATGTTAGGTGTTTAGAATTTTTGATGGACGTAATTGCACCAAATGGTATAGCTTTATTTTCACCTCTTGCAAGACATGGCTAGTAATGAGGAAGCCAGATTGTTTGCAACTTTACTTGCATTGTGGGTTGCAAGCTTAAACCATTTAATACCATTCAGAAGTACCCATTTTTCAGTGACAGCCAAATCACGTTATAGGAAAGTTACCTCTTCGTAATTGCATGTCTACCTACCTTTCTACATTTGCAATTGCTTTCCAACTGAACAATGTATTGCAACACTACTTGCATGCAACTAAACAGAGCCCCTTATGCATTAAGACAATGAATCTAAACCAGAGGTCTTTATTTGAAAAAAAAATTGTGTCGGACGGCAAATATAACAACTTTCAATGGAGCGGATTAGGAGACAGGTGAGTTTCTTGAGGCAACAAAGTGATGTTTGACATGGTACCAAAAAGAAAAGGTGATGTTTGACAAAAGGTGGGCAACCAAGTGGCTGAGCCCTTTGGTATAAAGGAGATAAGGAGTTCCTGGGTTTGAATCCCAAGCCGGGGTAAAAACTGACCTTAGTCTCGAAAAAGAAAATAGTAAAATTTATGTTAGTAAAATCTCCACTCCCCTTCCCCCCATCTCTCTCGCTACACACACACTCACTTTTTCCCTAGTTGAGACTAATAGAAGGCCCAACTCTTTATGTCAAGATCATCATTGTGGATGTTCGGTTAAAGATATCAGCCTAAACACAATACTTACATGGTATCTATTAGAATGATGAGGGTATTCAAAAAACTTTCACCTGTGATCTATGTTGTACGGATACTCTTCGGAAGGACTGTATCCGTGTCCGTATCGGGCAGATATTGAACACAATACTTTCTTAATACTAGTATCAGATATGGCTTGTCTATGCCTAGGTTCAAAAGGACCGAAAACATAGTTAGAGTACTTTTGGCATATGAGTGATCTTGTCAAACATAATTGAGATATGAGAAAACAACATTTCTTTCAATGAATCCTTTCTAAAGCTTCTTGAAACTTGATTACTATTATACACATACTTAGATATAGATACTATTAAGATCAAATTTATAGAGTATGCTTATAAATATGTTTTTTATGTGTAAATATAACTGTATACATCCCGTACTCGTATTCCAAAATATCCAAAAAGTCGAATTTGTATCGTGTCTGCACTCTGTTGTAAATATCTGACTAGTCGGCCAATTAGTCCCCGACTAGTTGGTAGTCGGCCTTCGCCGACTCGACTAGATCGACAAAAAAAACTCAAGCAATAATCGGACCTAGGTAGCCGATTAGGCGGCTAGACGGGCCTAGTCGGTCGACTAGGCCTCGGTTTCTAAAAAAGGAGTAAAAAAGATTAAAATTCGACCATAAATTCAGTTCTTTCAAAAACCTAAAAGCAACTGATAGAGAAGGAGAAGAAGGAGAAAGAAGAGAAGGAAGGAGAAGAAGTTTCAGAAAAGGTGCACACCAAGGACATAGATTGCATTTTTTTTTTGGTACTTAAGTTAATACTTTGATGACATATAGCATATATATTATTTCTTTACTGCATATATATATATATATATATATATATATATATATATATATATATATATATATATGCAGATGACCTCTAGCCTATTGGTTAAGAGAGATGCATGCGGCCCGAGAGGTCAGGAGTTCGAATCCCAGTGGGAGCGATTCCAGAAATAATTTACCTGGTTCCAAAAAATATATATATATATATATTTTATATATATATATATATATATATATATATATATATATATATATATATATATATATATTTTGGAAAAAGGTAAATTTTATTTCAAATGAAAGCCATAATCATACAACATACAAGCTGAGTGGGACTCCCACTCACACACTCAACACTCATCCATTCTCCATAGCATTCACATCAAACTCGATATTATGGAGAATGCCAACCGGAGGCGTGACTAGTCCCTCAAAGATCCGGCGGTTTCGCTCTCGTCAAACATGCCAAACCGAAGCCGCCAGACGAACTCTGGCTGTGCGGAACCAGTCTTGACCTCGACCCCTGCTATCACGTATCACCTGGATGATGTCACCAATGCTATTACCAGAGGCGCACACTCCCAATACCCGACTCTGCTCCGACCATATCTGCCATGCCAAAGTGCACTCGAAAAAGATATGCTTAATAGACTCCGGCTCCAAACAGCAAAGCACACATTTGGGATCCGGTACTGGCACTCCGAAAGAACTCAGGCGATCCCTCGTTAGGAGGCGACCCAGAAGAAGCTTGTAAACACACAACTGTATCTTCCTGGCCAGACCCTTACACCAGACGAAATCGTAATCAGAACTCAGAGGGGAAGTGTGCCGGATAAGATTGTAGCAACTCCGGAACTGGAACTCCCCCGAGCCCGAAGATGCTCCAGTCGGCTCCCAGATCCACCGATCCGCAGACAAAGTCGGATCAATGACGGTAGACATAATGAGCCCTCCCAGCTCCTCAGTGTACCTATAAGATTCCGGCCTCCACTCGCCATCTCGTAAGATCCGACTACACGTCAGACCTCGCCTGTCCTCCGAATGAGTATATATATATATAATTAAAAAAACTCAAACCGATTAATCCGACTAGTCCCCCAATTAATTTATAGTCCCTGCGAACCGACTAACAGCCGACTAGCGATTTTTACAATCTTGCGTGTCTGTATCAGAATCCGAGATTTGTGTTTATGCAACCTGGCCTGTGTTGTGTGCCATGTTATTGTGTTAGTATTTCGCAAGTTGTTGTCCATTAAGGTTTGCAAAATAAGCATCGAGAAACCATTTTAGATATCTATTCAAGTTAATAAGCCAATAAGCCAATAAGCCATGTCTGATCTTTTTTGTCTATGGGCTGGCAAGTTTCTGATAGAAATGGAATGGATTAACTAAAGTAGTCCTTGAGGCAGGGTTTATATACCCCATCGTTCGGACACAATCTAGATGTTCGGTTGATCATCGAGAAACCATTTTAGATATCTATTCAAGTTAATAAGCCATGTATGATCTTTTTTGTCTATGGGCTGGCAAGTTTCTGATAGAAATGGAATGGATTAACTAAAGTAGTCCTTGAGGCAGGGTTTATATACCCCATCGTTCCGACACAATCTAGATGTTCGGTTGATTATCGAGAAACCATTCTAGATGTTTGGTTGATCATCGAGAAACCATGTCAGACTATGCAGTATGTTTTAGAATAATATGAGTTGGACAAGAGGGAAGTACACATGAAAATCAAACTACAAAAAACAAACAACAATCAACTAACCAACAATCAAACTCACGTGGATCTACCATTGATAGTTTACCTAGTAGGAAGGAGTGCCTCTGAACTGTATGGGCTTTCATGAAGAAGTCTGTAATCTGCATACAATGTTCTAAATTTCGGCCTAGGCGGCGCCTAGCCGCTAGGCAGCCGTCGGCCGCACAGAAACCCTCCTAGGCGGCAGTCCTAGGTGGGTTTCGGCCCTAGGCGGGCCTAGATGGCCCTAGGCGGACTATTCGTTCGATTTTGTTTTGAAATTTTTCATAAAAAAATCTGAAAAAAATCATATTTGAAATTCAAAAAACATAATAATTATACTTATCCACCGCTGCCTGGTGGTGGTGGTGGTGGTGGTGGTTGCCGATGACGATGCCGTCGCCGCCGCCGCCTGGTAGTGGTGGTGGCTGCTGGCATGCTGAGAGCCGAGGAGAGGAGAGGAGAGGAGAGTGGATGGATGGAGAGAGGAGAGTGGATGGAGAGAGGATAGGAGGGTTAGAGATGGGAGACTCAGGGCCTGTTTGGAACGCTGGTTAAACTCAGTTTTCTGAGTTTAAACACAAAAGATGGGAAAGTTTGTGTTTGGAAAGCCCAACTCTGAAAGCACTTTTGGAATTTTTTTCTTTCTAACCGTATGTTTAAAATCACTTTTCAGAGAAGAAGTAAAATGTGTTTTCAGACGCCGGATTCGGCCACTACGACCACGATCGGAGACAGACGATGAGAATCGACCATGGCCGGAGCCTAGACGCCGGGAGGGACGGAGCCTAGCGGTGAGGCCGGACACATGGAGGACTCACTGGAGGCGGTGGGTCGTCGACGAGGACACATGGAGGACTCGCTGGAGGCTGTGAGGCCGCTGGGGTCTTCGGTCGACCTGGCCCCCTCCTCGAGAGGAGGACACAGGGAACATGGAGGACACATGGAGGACTCACGGTTCTCGTCGTCGACGAGAGGACACATAGAATATGGAGGACACATGAAACATGACACAGAAAATATGGAGGACACATGAAACGTGATTCAAAAAATATGATAAATTATTTTCTAAAATTTTATCACCAAACAGAATCCTAATTTTTTTCTTCCAGAAAACTACTTTTCAGATGAAAGTAACCAAACGCAAACTCACAATTTTTATACTCCCAAAACAACTTTATAACTTACTTTCAGAAAATTGTTTTCAGAACAAAATTTCAGAAAGTCTATCCAAACGGACCCTCATTCTCTCCTCTCCTCACCTACCTTTTATTAGGTTTTAAGTAAAAAAGAGAGTAAAAAACTGGAGGAAAAAAATGAATCCCTTTGGATTCGAACCCTTGACTACCCCGAATAACCAACTTAAACACAACCATGTTAGCCATTAGAGCCCATAAACTTATATGTCAATATATTATATATGAGCTTTATATCTACAAATATTCAAAATAAAAAAAAAAAATCAGCACCTAGGCGCCGCCTAGGCGCTAGGCGGTCCTCCGGCGCACCGATTCCGCCTAGCGAAATTTAGAACATTGTCTGCATATGAGAAGTAATATATGGTACTGAGATGGTCCTATGAAGATACTGTTATCTCACATAGCGACAATCAACCTCTGTGTGTTTTGTTCTCTCATGAAATACAAGGTTGCAGACAATTTGAACAACACTAGGATTGTCACGATTCAGATACTTAAGATTAGGAACAAATCAATATCACATTCAGATACGTAAGATTAGGAACAAATCAATATCAATAATAAGCCAACAACGCCAAGTGTTCTTACCAGTAGTATTAGCCATACCTCGATACTCAATCTCAATACTGGATCTGCAACCACAATATGCTTCTTTGATTATCAGGAAATCAAAGAAGCGCCAAGAAACACATAACCCGGTAGTGAATCCGATCAGTAACATCACCAGCCTAATCAACATCAGAAAAAGCACAGATCTAAGGACGAAATAACCAAAAAGAACGACGATCTAGTGTTGGTACCCGTATATAGAGAAGAATTCACACCAGAACATAGTGTGCATTATAGGCTGCAAGAATAAATTGAGTGACAATATGTACAACATGAGAAGTATCAGGAAGGTTTGTAGTGAGATAAATCAACATGCCAACTAACTGTCTATATCGAGTCTGATCTAGAAGACTATATCCAACATCAAAATGTATCTTGAGGTTCAACTCAAGAGGTGTAGGTGTCGTGCGAGTAGCTGTAAGCTCTGTTCTATCAAGTATCTTGCCAACCAACTTCTCTTATAAGAGAAACTGAGAAAGTATCCGCGAGGAGAGTGATCAACCTCCAAACCCATAAAGTTATGGAGGAACCAAGATTTTTATCTCAAAATGTGTATGCAAGTGTTGCTTGATTTGCATAATGTGTGTAGAATTACCACCAGTAATAATCATATCATCAACATATAGCAAAAGTAGTATATATGTGAACAAAGCATGATCATAAGAACTTGTAGAGAATTCAACAACATGAATACCAATAGTAAATATGAAAAATCATGTCCAAATTGCTTGCTTGATGTCGTAATAAGGCATTGCGAAGATGACAAACCTGTTCGATAGAATGAGGTAAACCAAGAAAAGTCATGTAAATGTCCTTGAGTAAATCACCGTGGAGAAATGCATTCTTCGCATCCATCTGAGTTATAGGTCAGGCACAGACAAAAGCAACAACTTGGAGAGTCCCAACAATAGTTATCTTCGCAACATGAACAAATGTCTCATCATAATTAACACCATATTGCTAAAGAAAGCTACAAACAACTAACATGGCCTTGTATCTATTAATGGTACCATCAGCCAGAGTCTTGATCTTGTACACCCACTTGTAGTTAATAGGAAACTTGCTAGTGAGTAAGTACAAGATCCCATGTATGTGTATGTTCCAAATTTTGTAATTCCTCAGATATGGTTGTCTATCACTCAGGAATCGTAACAACCTCCTGCTACGTCTGGGTTATCCGATGATTAGAAGTAGAAGCAAGAAATGACCAGTGTTATAAATTTCGGTAGTCGGAATCGGCGCGGCGAGGGTCCGCACAGCGCCTAGGCGCCGATTTTTTTTTTTTTTTTTTTTTTCCCTTGTTGTAACTTTACTTGTGCTACTCTAAACTAATAAAGATTTATCTCTAAATGCCTTTTGTTTGTTATTGATTACAGGGTACAGGGTTCAACTTCAAAGAATCAAAGTTCAAACATTTATAGAGAGAAGATAATCACAATGAAAATATTGAAAGAGCCAAGATCACATTACGGGACGAACCGCCCGCCTGAAACGCACAGACCGAATTGACCGATTTTTCCCGATTTTTCCCGATTTTTCCCGAATTGGACCGATTTGGGCCGATTTTCGGCGCGTAGCGATTTCCTGAACCGAAATAAGGGTTTTCGCCTCGGATTACCGACGCCTAGCGCCTAGGCGGCGCCTAGGCGCCCGAATTGGGCGAAATTTAGAACACTGGAAATGACTGAAGTGCAGGAGTCAAAGAGTTGAAATGAGGGCTAAATCTTAGATAATTTTATTAATAGACTATTGCTACTACTTATAGAGGGTCCAACCCCTCTTCATACTACAACTTCAGATGTGGGACTAAAGTCCCTTATTGCTTCTCAACACTCCCCCTCAAGATGGACGATAGATATTAATCATCCCCATCTTGTTACAAAGCTTTGACAGACTTAATGAACTAAGACTCTTAGTCAGACAGTCTGCCACTTGTTCTTCTGAGCGGACATGGCTAATCTTCAGTATCCCTTGCTCCAGCTTCTCCTTGATAAAGAATCGATCGATTTCGATGTGCTTCGTTCTGTCGTGCTGAACCGGATTATTCGCTATACTTATTGCGGCTTGACTATCGCTCAGAAGATGCAACGGTGTCCCCTTATCCAACTTCAACTCTGTCAGCAGTGCTTTCACCCATAGCAGTTCTGACACCCCTAGAGCCATTGCTCTGTATTTTGCTTCAGCTGTGGACCGTGCTACCACTGACTGTTTCTTGCTTCTCCATGAAACCAGGTTTCCTCCTACAAAAACACAGTACCCCGTGGTAGACCTTCTGTCGTCTAAGCAGCTTGCCCAGTCTGCATCACAGTATCCCTCAATATCTGTGCATCCATTCTTCTTGAACCACAGTCCTTTTCCCGGCGTCCCTTTCAGATATCTTAGGATCTGAAATACTGCATCCATATGACCCGTTCTTGGATCATGCATATAGCGGCTTACAACGCTTACTGCAAATGAGATATCAGGGCGAGTATGCCCTAGATAAATCAGTCTGCCTACTAACCTTTGATACCTTTCGCGATCAACAGGCTCTCCTGCTTCTGCTCCCATCTTGCACTTCTGGTCAATTGGAGTGACTGCTGCTCGGCATCCCAGCATCCCTGTCTCCTTCAGCAGATCTAGTACATATTTCCTTTGTGAGAGAACAATTCCTTGTTCACCATCACACACCTCGATACCTAAAAAGTATCTCATCTGTCCTAAGTCCTTCACCTTAAACTCCTTAGCGAGTTTCGACTTCAGCTTAGTGATCTCATCAGCATCATCACCTGTGATCACTATATCATCCACATATACAGCAAGTATAGTTATGTGGCCTCTTGCATGCTGGAGGAAGACCGTGTGATCTGCATTTGTCTGATGGTACCCCATGCCAGTGACAGCCTTTCTGAATCTGTCAAACCAGGCTCGAGGAGATTGCTTCAGCCCGTACAACTTCTTCAGCTTGCATACCTTGCCATGTGACGTCCCTTTATCTGAATCTGACACAAAGTAGCACCCCGGAGGGGGTTCCATATACACTTCTTCTTGTAGGTCTCCATGGAGAAATGCATTCTTTACATCCAACTGGTGTAGCTTCCACCCATAGTTTGCTGCAATGGAGACCAGGGTTCTTACGGTACTCATCTTCGCTACTGGAGCAAAAGTCTCATCGTAGTCGATGCCATATGTCTGGGTATAGCCTTTTGCAACCAGTCTCGCCTTGTACCGCTCAACTTTTTCTTCTGGTGTCTCCTTCACTGTGTACACCCATTTGCATCCCACAGCTTTCTTCCCTTCAGGTAATGGCACCAGCTCCCATGTCTTATTTTTCTCTAGTGTCCCAAGTTCTTCCATCATTGCAGCTTTCCATCTTGGGTCCTTCTTTGCTTCCTGCCAATTCTTAGGTAAAGAAGTGGAGTCTAACGAAGTGAGGAAGGCTTGATAAGTCAGAGAGATATTAGAATAAGACAAGTAGTTGGCGATATCATGTTCATAATCTTGATAACGAATAGGAGCCTTTCCCGCATTAATGCGAGAAGACCTCCTTAAGGGAGCAATGGGTGGTGGGGAAAGCATACCATCCGAGTCGGAGAGACCCGCTTCCGAATCCGAGTGATCCGGTACGGGAGTAACATCTTCAGGAGTTGGGGCAGGAGTAGACGAGGGACTTGGCACATTTGGCACAGGGTACGGCACAGTACTGGACCTCTGCTGTCGTCTTCTGTACACTTGGAGCTCTTTTTCCCTTGTCTGCTTCTCCCCTTGCGTAATATATGTATCGTCTTCTTCATCCTCCGTATCGGTATTACTGATGCTTTCTCCTCTTTTCTTCCAATTTGCAACAACAGGACAAGGTACCGATCCGACGACCACGCTTGGACGTATTATCTCCCCCTCACGGCTAACACCCGCTGTGTTAGGTGTGTTTCCAAACGCGGAGCCCTCATCTGAACCATAATATGGTTCCACCTCTCTGAATGTAACGTCCATGCTTACAAACAGCTTCCGTTCCACCGGACTCCAGCATACATAACCCTTCTGTGTCCCGGTGTACCCAACAAAGACACACTTTACTGCTCTAGGATCCAGCTTACCAACTCCAGGTCTGTTATCATGGACAAAGCATACACATCTAAATACTTTCGGAGGAACAGTGTATGCAGTTGTCCCCGTGAGCATTTCCAACGGCGTCTTCCAGTCCAGCAATTGAGAGGGCATCCTGTTGATGAGATAAGAGGCTGTCAAGACAGCCTGCCCCCACAAGTATTTAGGCACATTCATAGCTAGCATCATCGTCCGAGCTACTTCCAGCAGGTGCCTGTTCTTTCGTTCTGCAACACCATTTTGAGCCGGTGTATATGCACAAGAGGTTTGATGCAGTATGCCATGAGAGGATAAATATGCAGCAAACCTCTTATGGGTATATTCCGTCCCATTATCCGACCGGAAACACTTAACACGAGCATTATATAGTGTCTTCACGCGTTGATGGAAGCTTTGAAATGCTTCAAACACGTCACTTTTATTCGTCAGTAGGTAGACCCACGTTACGCGGGTAGAGCAGTCAATAAAAGTGACACACCATCTATAACCGTTAACACCGGTTGTAGGACAAGGACCCCACACATCTGAATGAATCATATCAAAAGCAGCAGTACATCGATGCCCAGAACTCACATAGGAGCTTCTGGTATGTTTTCCCAACTCACAAGCATCACAAACTAACAACTCTTTATTTGCTTTTTGATATAAGGATGGAAACATGCGACTAATAACAGAAAAGGAAGAATGTCCTACACGCTGATGGTGTAGGAGTAGCTCGGCTTCGACACTTCGACTTCGGGCTTCTGGTTGTGTGTCTGCAACCAATGATGCCAGTGCTCTGTCCAGACCGTTCCTGTCCAAGTACCATAGACCCTTATGCCATGTGCCAGTGCCCAGTCGTCTCCCCGTTCCCTTCTCCTGAAAGATTACCTTAGGAATATAAAAGGAAACAGTACAGTTTAGATCAAGGATAATGGCGCTAATGGATATAAGATTGACAGGAAAGGAAGGAGCATGTAAGACATTAGATAGAGTGATGGAAGGAGTGCAATCAATAGTGCCTTTACCCATAACAGGCCTGGAGGTACCATCAGCAGTCTGAATGCTTTCTGGCGGCGTTAGGTTAGAGTATTCCCGGAACTCATCTCGGGACCCCGTGACATGGCGGGATGCCCCAGAGTCCATAATCCAGACTGGTTGAGAGACAGATGCAAGAGCACGCGGAGGTATACCGTCACTGGTTTGGGAAAAGTAAGTGCAGTAATCTCCTGAGGTAGGCGGTACCTCAGAATTGACTTGTCGTTCACCAGAACCAATCTTTGAGCCCCGCAGTTTCTCAAGAACTTCTCTCTCAAATGGAGTTATGTCCGCCAGCTGATTGTCCCGGCCTTCATCCGCCAGATTCGTCGTGTTGCCTCCAGAGTAAGTGCCCCTTCCACCAGTGTAGCTGCCTCGACCACCTCGTCGTCCACCCCGACCACGGCCCCGACCACTCGAGGAACTCCGTGCTGGTTTTGGGCAAAAGCGGATATAATGCCCTGTGTCACCACAGTTGTGGCAAACGCCTCCCGCAGAAGGAGGCTGGTTGAAAGCAGCAAGAGCAGATGTGGTAACTCCAGCTTGCTCCCCCTGGTGGGCATCAGCTTCAACCGTGCTTCTTCTTGTGCCATGGCAGCTATGGCATCTTCTAAGGCCGGCAGCGTCGGTTGCGCAAGAAGTACATTCCTCCGTTGCTCAAATGCAGGGTTGAGCCCCTTCAAAAACTTCATCATCCGTTGCCGCGAGATATAATCCAGAAATTTCTGGAAATGTTTTGCGAAGGCCGGTTCAACCTGAGCATCCTCCATTCCAAGAGGATCATAATGGTCAAGATCAGACCAGTACTTCTTCAACAAGGCGGCGTACTCAGATATGGTACGATCGTCTTGGACTACCCGATCGAGTTCATCCTGCAGTTGGAAGACTCGCATTGGGTTACCTGAACCGGAGTACATATCTTTCAATGTTCTCCAGATATCAGCAGCTCCCTCCATTGCTTCAACATTATCCGACACTTGGTCGGTTAAAGAGGCTGTCAACCAACCAGCCACGACATTGTTGACAATCTCCCATACAACAAACTCCTTCGAGGAGGGATCGACCGGGGCCTTGGTGTGGCCATCTACATAGCCAACCAAGCCACGTCCCTTCAGCATCCGCATTGCCTGCCGCGACCATTTTAAGTAGTTGGTCGTGCCTTCCAGCTTCGTCTCCAGTTTGTCCAACTTTCCCATTTTATACGGTGACGGATCCACATCATTATGGGTCACGCGTGAGGTTGCCTCCGGTAATCTCTTGGTCAGGAGATCCTCGACCAGGGCCTTCATCTCTTCTGCTGTCAACTTCCCATAGATGGAATCCATGGTTTCTGCAACTGTAATCAGTGAGGTTTTGTTGTTTCCTGAGTCGTCTTCGTTTGCTTCGTCTTCGTCTTAGTCAGCAATCTGCTGTGAATCCTGATCTCGGGTAGCGTCTTCGTCAACTGTATATTCTGACAGTTGAGATAGAGATCGGGGGGGGGGGGGGGAAACAACAAACTTGCTTCCTCACTGATATGTTGGAGTGTATGCGACCAACTAGAACCGCGTCATTATGACGCGTTCAGACAACCCAAACTTAGTTGTGCCTCCTTGCATGGCGAAGTATGCAGCACTCCGCAACAGAAATCCTAGAAGGATTCTGAGTGTACGAAAATCTAAAGAGATTTCGTAACAGAAGCAAGACGAAAATCTAAAGAGATTTCGTATGCGTAGCAGTAGGTCTTCTAAAAAGAAGATACTGAGTCTCGAAGGCAACAACAGTAGAGCTTCTAAAAAGAAGGTACTGATTCTCGAAGGCAACTGCAGTAGATCTTCTAAAAAGAAGGTACTGATTTTTTTCTTTTTTTTTTGATTAGGGTTAGGGTTTCAAAAAAAAGGGTATGGCGGCTGTGGCGGCTGCTACAGGGGTGTAGTAGGGTTAGGGTTTCGGGGGGGGGGGGGGGGGTTCGGCAGTGGTGGGGTCGGCAGTGGTGGTGGTCGGCAGTGGTGGGGTCGGCAGTGGTGGTGGAGGCAGTGGTGGTGGGGTCGGCAGTGGTGGTGGTCGGCAGTGGTGGTGGAGGCAGCGAGGAGGAGGCAGTGGTCCGGCGGCTAGGGTCTCGGATTCGGAGGCGGCTAGGGTTTGTGGAGGAGAGGGGAAGGAGTGGCTCTGATATCAAGTTGAAATGAGGGCTAAATCTCAGATAATTTTATTAATAGACTATTGCTACTACTTATAGAGGGTCCAACCCCTCTTCATACTACAACTTCAGATGTGGGACTAAAGTCCCTTATTGCTTCTCAACACAAAGTGGTAAAAAGAGTCAAATAATCAGGTGAACAATGCACACTTGTGGAGCAATGTAAAGTTGGTAAAATGGGTGGTACAAGATCCATGGGAACAAATGGTACGAAAGACTTGATAGTAACGGTGGGACGATCACGACGCTGGTAAACGTAAATAAAAGACGAACTTACAGGCGGAGCAGGTGGAGTAGGCATAGCAGGTGGTAATGTGATGTCAATATCAAGAAAGGCATAGCAAGTGGTAACGTGGTCTCATTATCAAGAAAAATAAAATCCTCGTGCATGGATGGTGGTAAAGGTATTGGATGACGTGATAAAGTATAATAGAGAACATTCTAAAAAAAATGACATAACAAGAGATACGAAGATGTCTGGCAACAAAATCATAGCTTAGCGTATCTAAGAAACACACAAGTAACATATCTAGATGATAACTTGTCTCGTTCAGTCGACGGTAACATAATGAAGCAAGTTAACCAAAGACACGAAATATAAAGCTCGACTCGTCAGAGAAGACAATGCACCAACAAGAAATCCCGACAGCTTGTGACTCTCAGATCAACAATCACAGATTCTAAATTCTACTTTTATTCCTAAATTTAAAGCTAATTCAAGGGTTTTGAGAAGAATTGGGGATAGAATCAGGGTTTAGAAAATAATTTGGGACGGAGAGATGGGGCCCTGGTACAATGATAAAAATGGAATGGAACTGGATGGAATGGCTTAACTACTAAGTCCCTGAGGCAGGGTATATATAACCCATCGGTGGGCAACAGTCTAGCTGTCCGGCTACATCGTCTAGCCATCTGGCTGATGTAGGACTGTACTATACAATATGTATGTCCCTCACAGTTTCATCCCGAATCCCAATGACCATAATTCTCGCAGAAGAAGCATCCAGTTTGAACACTAAATATCTAGAGGGATGGCCACCTGAAGCATGGCATTGTTCATTTTCCGGGTCTTCCCATGGAACTTGAATGTTATACTTGTCTTGGACTTCCCAACTCCAGAATTAGTGCTTCCATCTTAATAACCTGCCCAACTATTCTGTATGTCATAATTGTCCCTTCTCAAAAGATTACCTGCAAATTTAATTGTTGTTGCTCCTTAGTATTTTACACGACCATTGTTGTATATTTTGCAAGAAATTACGTCTCGAATATGGGATTTGAGGAAACATATTAAAAAATGTCATTTCTAAGATTCAAAATTATAGTCTTTTTGGTTTGGCTGTGGTCCACTTTATTCTACTCTGTATCTTTACTTTCATTGTGTTTGCAATATAACTTCCGTTTGTAGAATGATTTAGCTTTCATATGCTTTTTCAAAATCACTTTTGACTGCACTTCAGTCTTGTAGCTTCTGTAGATATCTAGCGAGATTTCTTTTGTTTATCCTAACTTCATGATACTCTCTTACTATTATCTTTTGCTGTTTACAGCTACTAACGAGCCTCATTGGAAGTCAGAAAATTTCAGTTCCCATGACAATTGTGGTGTCAGGAATTGCAAAAGTGTTTGTTGGAGAGCTCATTGAGGCAGGTAATTACAAGTACATAAAATTGGTCATTGCTTAATACCAGCAGATATGGTACCTTATAAGATTACTTGCGTGACCAGTACAACCAGAACTCTTGCCTATAAAAAACAATCCATCCTTGAATTGGGGATTTTATCCCTCACCTTAGGAAAAGTGAGATAAGGAGGACCAAATTTATGCCCAATCTTTCTCGAGACACATTATATCTCAAACCTTGCCATTTTGTGATTGGGACCTTGTCAATTTGGCTTTAAAATCTCCATACTGCGTTTGAGTTGATATTTATTCTCTTTAATTCCGCTAGCTCCCGAATGCTAAAAACAAGTCAACAACTTTCTTTTCATTTTCTATTTGCTTTCTGCTAAACCAACCCACAGGTTGAAAGTCTCAGATTTAACTCATTCTGTATTAACTGTACCAATACTCTATGGTACCTGTGGATGTGTTACTACTTTCTGTATTTGTTCCTGGAACTAGTTGTATATGTCAGTCATGAGTTGGCTAAGAGATTACTTGTATTTCCCTCAAGTGATATTTCCCTCGAGTGACATTATTTGGGGCCAGATGGATCCCTGAAATAGTTCTCCCACCATCTTCCCTCATAAACCGCCTTGTGCATGATCTGATTATTTCCCATTTGGCAATTTCTTATGCTGGTTAAACAGCTCAAGAAAGTCATTCAATACATTCTTTTTAACCTTGTCAACTGCTAGAAGCAAGAAACCAGAAGAATCCCAGTTTAGCTCCCGGCCTCGTTCTGTCCTCATATGAGATAACTCTTGAACTGGGTTTGTACTTTTTGACTAGATTCTTTCCTGGCTGGCTGTCATTTTTGTAAACTGTATATTGCCTTTAATAAACTCATGTATTTGTTATTTTGGGTTTATTCATATCCTTATCTCAGTCCTGTAGGTTCCTCTTTGAAGCTTCATACAATTGAATTCCAGTTTTTTTGTTTACTAACGCCATTTAATTGAAATCTTGGTAGAGCTAGTGACTCCACAACTCTTTCCCTGCAGCATTAGATTATACATCTCAATTAGGTTTCTTAAATAGGCCCAAATGGGATATATGCTGCAATAGATGATACGCTGTTCACAAATTGTTTGAATTCAAGTGTTTTCACTCACATCAAAATAACGTAGCAAAGACGCATTTGGTTGTACCAAATGTCGACGCATGCCAGCATATGAACTGCAACAATCTTCAGCATGAAAATGGGAAGGTGAACTGGTACCAAAATAGTTTGAGATAAGAATGCCATTCCTAAGCATTCTTTTTGTGCGTGTGAGGAACACTTCCACTGTAGTGTGTCGTCGAATAGAAAGGGATGTTTGGGTACGGTTCGCTCGCACCCTTACAAGACGCATGGCTTTCAGTGAAAAGAAAGGCGGGCAGGGTGAGCAATTCCTCCTTCAAGGCATCAAGATGCCCACTTCTTTTGTAACGAGAACGTTCTCAAGTAGACGATCTATTTTTCGAAGAATACACACCACCAAATATTCTTCACATCCAAGGTTATTATAGATATTGTCAATCCGGGTTGTTGGAAAAGGTGGAATGTCGGCCGGTGCAAATATTTATTCGGACACAGTCATTGCAGACTCGTATTCTCATCCAACTGCTTTTGAGACATCTTTTTGTACACGAAATCTTCATCAGCCCATCATAGTGGATCTGATTATGCAAGATCATGGGAAGTAAAAATGAAATAGTACACATGTTTCTTTCCTCTTTTCTTTTCATCTGAACCGATAATCTATAAGATATTGACCCTTTGGCCATTAATAAGGTTTAAAGAGAAACTACATAGAACACACCTTTCCACGAGGAAATAGTCTTACACATCGATGTAACTTTATAATTCACTAGCGTCGGGGCACACACATTGCGTGTGCAACATATATTTTTTATTTCCAAAGAATATTCTGTGAGCTTTTGTTTTGAGTTGATGATTAGGAGGTAAAATTGAAAATAAGTTTCATACCTTAATTTATTGTTATATTTTTATTAAAGTATCTAAATTTATTTATTTATTATTAACTATTAGTTTAGGCTATTTGTATAATAGTATAGATAGATATATTTGGATAGGAGATTCTGAAGTAAACATATCAATAGTTAATTAAGGAGGAATTAATTAGACGTGGACCTCCTGCAAACATAAGAGATTATATTCTCTTCCTTCACTCAATCTTTTTTTTTTTTTCCTTTTTCTAATACCATTTAAATATAGTTCTTTGATTGTCATACTACTAAAAATCTTGCAGACTTTTTTGTACTCATTACACATAGATGTAAGTTTATAATTCATTTTGTACTTGAATTTGAATCAATTGCAGCTCGAACAGTTATGATGGAGAGAGAGGAGAGTGGGCCGGTCAGACCTTGCCACATCAGGGAATCATACAGAAGACTAAAGCTTGAAGGGAAGATGCCTAAGAAATCTGTTCGTAGGCGTTTCTTTTAGGGGAAAAAAAATACATCAGCTGGTTAAGTTTGAACTCTTGGGATCGAGAAATTATTCAGTGGTCCGGGTACACCACGTGGCACTGTTGAGCCTTGACTTTCCACCAATAGTGACATGACATACAAGAAAATAATGACATTAAAAGAGTAGAGAAGAGTGTCATGGTACTATTGGTGGAGAGTCAAGGTTCACCACTGCTATGTGGTACATCCGGACCACTTGCACAAATTACTATTAGGCACTCAAAGTAATCGGAAAAACTGCAGCTGCAATGTGATGTTATGGACAAGTATGATGATGATATTTGCTTTATTTTCATGCATAGTGAAAACAAGAAAAAAAAATGTAATTAAACAGTTGGAAGCTTCAGGATGTTTGCGTCTATGGGTATTGTTGGATTGGTTGCGCCAAATTGTTCTGGACTATGGTATCAAGTTGAGAAGCTCTTTAAGAGCATCTCCAACCCTTTTGTGACTTTGGAAAAAAGTTGTTGCCACATAGGAATGACAAAATTTTATTCAAAAATTCTTCTCCAATGCAATTGTCAAGTCAATTGTGAAGCTTATGTGGCAAAAATTAAAGAAGACATTGTGAAGTTGATTATCTTGTTCTAGACAATGCACTTGACAATGTCTTCTCTTCCATGTCATCAATTATGAATAAAAAATATTAGAAAAAAAAGAAAGAAGATGAGTAGTTGTCTTAAAAGTTGTCTTGGAAGTTGGAAAAAATAATTTTTATTGTCTTCTCAATACTTTTGCATTGGAGAGAGTTTTTCTATCTCATTGTCTTTTGAGATATAATTTTGCCACATAAACAAGACATTGTCTTGTGGCTCATGCCACATAGGAGCCACCTAAGACTCACAACACTTAACAAGACGATAGGGTTGGAGATGTTCTAAGTATGAATACATGGTATGTTATACTTATTCTGCTCATTGTGATAATCTGACGTATAGCAAAATTTAGAGTTATTTGTATTTACCTTCCAATTGCTAATCCTATTTCTACTTCCCCCCCAATTTTATTTTAATTAGTGTTACCTCCCCAATCTTTGGGTAAAGTGCAAATAAACCCTCCTTAGATTTGCATTTGAAGACCCCTTGTTTAAAAAAATATTTTAATTTTTGCTTAGTTTGCATCCATGTCATTAACAGACGTTAAAATACGTCTAAAAATACGATTTTACCCCTCCCCCTACTCTCTCCTCCCTCTCTCTCCGATGGTGGGGACTTGTCAAGCGGGGCCGACTAGAGGAGAGGGGAGGATGGCCGGCCAGCGGAGGGAGGAGGGGACATGTCGAGCTAGGGTTGAGCATTCGGTTAATTCGGTTCAAAACGAACCAAAAATCGAATAAGCAAAATCAAAACCGAACCGAATTGGCCCATAACTAAATCAAACCGAACCAAATTAAATTGGTTCGATTTTTGTTTATTCGGTTTATTTGCACTTTTTTGTTAATATATATAGTACTTAAAATATATATATATATATATATATATATATATATATATATATATATATATATATATATATATATATATATATATATACTAAATAAATTTAGGTATATATAGTACTTAAATATACCTAAATTTATTTAGTATATATATATATATATATATATATATATATATATATATATATATATATATATATATATATATATATATATATATATATATATATATATATATATATAAAAACTAAATTTTCTTTTTCGGTTTGGACCGAAACCGAAACCCAAAATCGAAACTGAAACCGAATAAGAAAATTTAGTATTTTCAAAACCGAAATCGAACCGAATCTTTTTTTAACCGAACCGAATCTCTTATTCGGTTCTGTTCGGTTTTTTCTTATTCGGCCCCCCTCGACCGCCCTCCTCCCTCTGCTAGCCGGCCCCCTCGACCCGTCCCCCACCTCCCTCCGCTAGCCAGCCCTCCCAACTCCCTCCTCCCTCCGCTGGCCGATCCCCCTCCGCTGGTCGGCCATGCTCGACCTAAGGGTGAGCATTATTCGGTTTGGACCGAAAATCGAATCGAACCGAACCGAACCGAATAAGAGACTCGGCTCGGTTTTAAAAGTTCTTATTCTGTTTCGGTTTTGAAAATACTAAATTTTCTTATTCTGTTTCGGTCTTAGGTTTCGGTTTCGGTCCAAACCAAAAACAGAATAAGAAAATTTAGTTACTATATATATATATATATATATATATATATATATATATATATATATATAAGTACTATATATAAATAAACCGTAAATCGAACCGATTTAATTCGGTTCCGTTTGATTCGGTTATGGGCCAATTCGGTTCGGTTTCGATTTTGCTTATTCGATTTTCGGTTCAATTCGATTTTCGGTTCGGTTTGAACCGAATTAACCGAATGCTCACCCCTAGCTCGATCGACCCGCCCCCTCCTTGCTCCGCTGGCTGGCCACCCTCCCCTCTCCTCTGGTCGTCACCGCTTGACAAACTCCCACCACCAGAGAGAGAGAGAGAGAGAGAGAGAGAGAGAGAGGTGGGGGGGGGGGGGGGAGAGAGTGGGGGGAGGGATAAAATCGTATTTTTAGACGTATTTTAACGTCTGTTAATGGCTTGGGTGCAAACTGAGCAAAAATTAAAATGTGGGATCTTTTTTATTTTAACAAGGGGTCTTCAAATGCAAAAACGCAAATTTTAGGAGGATTTATTTGCACGTTACCCAAAGATTGGAGGGTAACACTAATTAATATAAATTTGGGGGGGGGGGGGGGGGGGGGGGGGGGGGGGGGGGGGGGGGGAGGGAAAGTAGAAATATGATTAGCAATTGGGGGGTAAATACAAATAACTCCAAAATTTATCTTTACTTGTTTCTATATATGTTATTTATTTCATATTCCTTTTGTTATCATCGAGTCATGGGGCTCCTCGAGTACCTGGGTTCAGACTTGAGACTAGTACTCACGCTCGGCTCGGCTCCACTCGAGACTGAAGTTTTGTTTTGTTTAGTTTTTCTTTTTTTTTACAAGGAGAGGAGCATTTGTTGATGCAAAACAAGCGCAACCCAATGGCCATTTCCTTCTATAATTGTATGCACAAAACACTTGGCTCAACTTGAGTTCGAGTTTTGCAGCTAGTAGTAGAGGCCAGAGGTGAATGTTCGGTTTATTTGGTTTTATTTAAACTGAAATAGTCAAATTCGAATAAACTAATTTTTTTAAAAATTTAAAATTGAAATCGAACAATTGAACCGATAATAAATTAGGTTTGTCCGGTTGGACTAATTTTATTATGTACTGGAATTATTTGGTTTTATTTAAACTGAAATAGTCAAAATCGAATAAACTAATTTTTTAAAAAAATTAAAATTGAAATTGAACAATTGAACCGATAATAAATTAGGTTTGTCCGGTTGGACTATTTTTATTATGTACTGGCGACTGAAACTTGGAATTGTGATTAAATTATATTAAAAATAATATGTTTTAGACATAGTTTGGTTGTATTTCAAAGTTGGGTTAAAGATTAATTGTTAAATTATCAAAGTTAAACCTTATAACACATACATATAACTTTGTTATTTTAAAAATATACACATTTTTAATTATAAAATATGTATAAAATTAAGATTATTTTAGTAATTGTATGTATAATTTGTTTTGGATCAAAATCGAAAGCCAAAACTCAAATATTTTGTTTTAATATTTTCAAAATCAAAACTGAATCGAATTTTTTCAAACCGACTCTTATTCCGCTCAGTTTTGTCCCAAAATCGAATAATGCTCACCTTTGGGCCACGTTTGGTTTGCGGAATCATGATATTGGAAAAGAAAACTCATTTCTTTCATGTATTTGGATGCCAAAAGAAAGGAGGAGGGAAAAAAAAATGGGAGAAGGAAAAAAAAAAGGGGAGGAGAGAATGGTTTCTCCCACCCAAGAATTTACTTACCCTTTTTTTTTTGGCATTTTCAACACCCAAAGAAAAAGTTGATGGACATTAAAAATTTAAAAAACAAAATTTTGATTTTTCATTTTCTTTTATTTCCGTGAACCAAACGACTCCTAGTTGAGGCTTGGAGAGTAGTTGCTCGCAAGAGCACAAGTGCAACCTTAGTCTTAATATTTTTCAATCAATATTGTTAGAGAAATTTCGAGTTATCTCACTTGTTTTATTCAAATTCAAGGTGCATCCCACTCAAATATTTCTATAATGTAACTCACTTGTTTTATTCAAATTCAAGGTGCATCCCACTCAAATATTTCTATAATGCAAGACACCTCTCACTTTTGATGGAATTCGTCCAGAACTAACGGTCAACTGTTTTGACCCAAAATACTTGACGAGAATACCCCTCTTCTTTGTCTTCTTCCCCACTCCTCTTGTCCCCTCTCTCCGCCTCTGCTTGCCTCCGTCGCTCGCCGCAGTCCCCTCCCCCCCTCCCCCCCGCACCGCCGCTCACCGTAGCTCTCCCCCTCCCCGCAGCTCCCCTCCTTCCTACCGTGACGACGGTGGCAACAGCAGCGACGATGGCGCCAGCGGCGCCAACAGTGCAGCAGCGGCGGCGATAACAACAGCCGACAGGGGTGTGCTGCACAACGGGAGGGGGGGTGCGGGAGTGTGGGACGGGGGTCGTGGTGAAGAAGATAATGATATTTTTGTCAAAAAAATTTGGTCAAAGTAATTGACCGTCAGCGAAGGACGATTTTCGTCAAAAGTAGAAGATGTCTTGCATTATAATAATTGGATGGAGTGCATTTTGAATTTGGATAAAATAAGTGGAGTACAACTCAAAATTTCTCGTAATAATACGATGATGTTGATGACGACGACGATGATGATGGTGGTGGGAATAATGTAGAACTCCAGCTCAGACACACCAGAAATTGGGTTCGACTTGTCTTTCCTCCTTTTTTTTTTTTTTACATTTTCACCACAAAAGGAATATTACAATCACAAACCAAGCCCTCTTCTTCGACTGCTCCCGACGATTTTAAATTCTCTTTGACCTAACGCTTGCCCAGCCGAGGTCCGATTAAGGGGCTTTCTGCAAAATTTTCGGGGAGCAAAAACGCCAATTTTAAGAAAGATCTGGTGCCTAATCGCAACAATCAAATGATGTCTTCTTCTTCCATCCTCGGAATATGTAGCCTTCTACAGTAAGCTCTCTCTCTCTCTCTCTCTCTCTCTCTCTTCCTCAATGCCCTTCTTTTGCATAATTGCTGTATTTCGCATGGGTTAAAGTGCAAAAAAGTTTCGTAGGACACCGAGTTCGGAGTGTCCTGATGCGTTTTGGAGCGTCCATTCACTTCTGATACGTGTCCGGCGTAACATGGGCGCGGCACGGATGTTGTTTGTGTTTATGCTTCTTAGGAAACTGAAAAAGGTCCAGTCTTTCTCCATCTTCACGAAATTGTAACTCTGATAGTTATGAACTTAATAATGAGATAAAAGCCACAAACGGACATGGGACGCGGATGCGATGTTGATGTCACTGTGTCGTAGTGTATTTGGAGTGTGAGTGTCGTTGGCCATACTACTACTCGGTGCTTAGAAGAACAGGCGAAAGGAGACAAGCCTCAGGAGGATACTATTGAGCTTGCTGGCTCGGGTTAGCATGAGGGACGAGGAAGAACGGGACGGAATACTCCGAGGGGGCCATATGGGCACAGGGGAAGACGAACATGTGGCAGAGGTAGTCGGGTCTCTGGGTGCGGGGTCGGGTCCCGAGCCTAAGGGTCCACAATCTACTGATGAGTGTCAGGGAGATCAGCAAGCTCTGATGGTGATTGAGTCGCTCAATCATCCAGTCTGAAGGATACTGACTTAAATCATCTTCTCAGCTCAACCTGACGCTATAAAGAAAGGGAAGCGCATGAGGATTCATAGAAAAACAAAGGGAGTCATCCCTATTGACTTGACTTTAGTAGATATCTATAATAAGGCATGGAAAGGACAGCTTGCGGGTCCTAATCCGGCGTTTCCTAATCCCTCCTAGACTGCAAAGGTAGCGAGTAAAGAAAGTAATTCCAGAGGGGTATGCTTGTACCAAGAGGGGGTCTTCATGCCTATTCTTCGGGAGAGTACTCGAGCGAACAAGGGGGTGAACCACATGATGCTTCAATGATTCAATAATTCCTGGGAAAGTCTTAAGTGCTTGTAGTTGTTTGTGCTTTTGTTAGTTCCTTTGTGCTTATTGTCTAAGAATTGAGTTTTTTGGGCCTCCAAGCTTTGTTCCTGTTTTTTACTAGGCGATAGTAATATATATATATATATATATATATATATATATATATATATATATATATATATATATAAGAGGAGGGATCGAGTTTCCCTCTCTTAAGCATCCCCGAATATTTTCTGAAATAGCAGTTGTTGGATTGTCTTTTTTGGCCGTTCAAATTAGATCAAAATCTCGCGAGAAATTGGGTAGTTTAAGTATCTAATCTAAGAACAACAATCCAGCGGTTGCTATTCGGAGAATATTCGAAAATGTTTAAGAGCGGGGATCCCGATTATATAATATTCAATTTTACAAGTGCGCACTACTTGGTGGGGGGCTTACTTTCTTAATTGTGATCTGGCCACGAAGGTCACAGCAAGAAAACATTATTAAGACAATTCTAATATTTTATTGGCCATTATGGAACCATACATCATTGCTGTTTCCTATGATCTTTTTATTTTTCTATTAATTCCTGAAACTTTCTGCAGTTTCTTGCTATGTTGCACAAATACAGATACAACACAACACGTTTCAGACTTGAACACACGGATTTGACACATACTTTGGCGTCCTAGTGTATTTTTTTGGAATGCTTGATACGTGACTGACATGGCACTATATAGATTTTTGGGTGTCCGTGCTTCTTATGTTTTTTTGCGATGTTTTAAACCATGTGTATCAAGATGTTGTAGAGGCTTTTTCCTAGCATTTCCGTTTTATTGGCCTAATACAAGCCATTGTTTCTTTAAAAGTTATAGCTATGCCAAAGAGTTTGGACGATTGCCTTTCACCAATACATATCCAGTAAACAAGCAGAATTCAAGTTCAACTCGTTTCAGACTCTGGAGAGCTTCTTCTACTACACCGAGATCCGGTGTTCATGACATTCTAGCTTTTTCTAATGATGGTGGAATAGTCAGACAAAGTTTTGGTGGTACCGTTCATCAAGCATGTGCTGTGGTAAGAACTGCAGCAGATGGGATATCTGGAGCTGACGGGTTCTTTGATTCTGATGATGAACATGATTTAGATTGTCCTACAAGAGGGTTCTCTTCTATTCCAGAAGCTATTGATGACATCCGCCAAGGGAAGGTAATTTTGTCCGAAGCGTTTTGTTCATCGATTTCTTTTTTGGTTCGTCACTGATGTGATTTTCTTTCACAGTTTGTGATTGTTGTGGATGATGAAGACAGAGAAAATGAGGGTGACCTTATAATGGCTGCATCTTTGGTAACACCAGAAGCTATGGCCTTTATAGTAAGACACGGGACTGGAATTGTGTGTGTAAGCATGAAAGAAGAAGCACTTGAGAGGTTACAGCTTCCTTTGATGGTTACACAAAAGGAGAACGAGGAGAAGCTTTCTACAGCCTTTACAGTTTCAGTGGTATGTGCTTTGGAGAGCATTAACGCACTATTTTTAAGAAATAAATGTAATCATGACATGGCCACCTCCCCACCTCTTTTAAACCAAATGTGGGAAGAGGGAAAGTGTTTCCCATTTCTTTTATAGTTTCGGCTATCCAAATAGCCACTTAATGAAACGGTATCTATAAAAGATAATGTTTTTGTGCTCACATGTGTAAATCAAGCCTTTCAGTTTTGAATCGCCTTTTGCGTATGAGGTGCTTGGCATATTTCACTTTTCAAGACACAAAAACAGTAGGTAACAGGAGAGAAGATTTTACATTATTGTTGACCGGCAAAATGTCATTAGTATTAAGTCCAATAATTTTTTTTTTCCTTTGAAGTGTTTGTTTCTAAATAATGAGGGACTAAACATTTGTGATCTTTAGAGGGAACACCAAATATTCAAACTCCCTCCAAAGTGAAAGGCCAAAGTTTAAAATTTTAATATCTATAATTAACTATATATGTAACGACGTTCAGCTTCAAAAATATATACTGTTAGTTACTAGAATTCTATCAAGGTCTATTCGTGTTCAACTAATTGGAATAAGATAAATATTAAACATTATGTCTTAAGGGTTGAGTTATAAATTGTATTGAACATATTTTCCACTATAAATTTTCAATTCCTTGTGTGCTTTTCATTTTTCTTAGGTTATTTCATAGCATTCATCTCTATGTTGCACGCTTTTTCCTCGCACCCATTATTCACTTTTGAAGTTGATAAATTTTTCTTGTTATTTTATTTATGTCATTAACATAGTTGGAATATTGTTAAGTTTAGGACACTCCTTAAATGGATTATTGTACTTAACCTCATATAATCTTAAAAGAGTAAACCCATCTAGGGGTGAGCATTATTTAGTTTTGGACCGAAAATCGAACCAAAGCGAACTGAGATATTCGGTTCGGTTTGAAAAAAAAAATTCAGTTCGGTTTCGGTTTTGAAAATACTAAAATTTCTTATTTGGTTTCGGTCAAAAAACCGAAAACCAAATAAGACTTATAAAATTATGTAAATATCCTCAATTCTATGCATATTTTATGATTAAAAATGTGTATACTTTGAAAACAACAATTCTATGGATGTGTTTTGATGTGCAACTTTGATAATTTAATAACTGGTCAAACTTTGGGCATAATTTTGAAATACAACAAACGTGTATATAAAAATTATAATTTTTAAATGTTCTCCTCACTAACGCTCGCCTTTAGAGAAAAAAAGAGTGTCCGCCCCTGCTTCAGAACGAAAAGTCTTGAAGCCGTTTGCTGGTCGCCAAAGACGAGAGCTTCGCCTTTGGAAGCGCCACTATCCCAACTTTGGACTTGACCCATTAAACAATATAAATAGCCAAACTGAACAAACTGAATCGATTATTCGGTTCGGTTTTGGTTTTGTCTAATTTCAGTTCGGTTTCGATTTTGGATTTTTATAATTTCGGTTTATTCGGTTTTGTCTATTTCGGTTCGGTTGAAACCGAAAAAACCGAATGCTCACCCCTAATTACCCATGTAATACCTTATTATTTGATCCCACTACCTACATCTACTCAGTTATTTATTTTATATATTTTAGCTGTACATATTATTATACTTATATATCTAAGTTTTATTATATTTTTGTAGGATGCTAAAAAAGGTACAACAACCGGGGTTTCTGCTAAAGATAGGACGAAGACAGTTTTGGCTCTTGCATCTCCTAACTCCAAGCCGGAAGACTTTAACCGCCCTGGCCATATTTTCCCCTTGAAGTACAGGGAGGGTGGTGTACTAAAACGGGCAGGACATACAGAAGCATCTGTGGATCTTGCTATGTTGGCTGGGTTAGCCCCTGTTGCGATTTTATGTGAAGTTGTGGATGATGATGGTTCTATGGCTCGATTACCAAAGCTCCAGGAATTTGCAAAGAAGGAGAATTTGAAAATCATCTCAATTGCTGATCTTATTCGGTAAGTTACAACTTCCACCGAGCGAATACATCATCCGTAGGTACTTCAGAGTCCAGACACAAGTTTCTAATCCATTCTACTATATCTATTCTACTATATAATAGAAAAACTTGGTGGTGAAACTTTTGAATTCCTAAAATACCCTTGAGTATTTTATAAACATGATGTTATTATGTCAACTTGCATGTCATTTATGTTTAAGAGTCAAAGCAATAAAGTTTGAATGCTATGGAGTTTCCTTTTTCCATACAACTCTTCATGTTCCAATGGTAATAAATTTTTATGTCCTTACCATTTTCCAAAGGTTATTATTCTCAATAGAAAATTAAAAAAAGAGCAAAATTCATACTTCGAATCTCTTGGCACTGTAAAATAAAAGCATACACACATGAATAATCACGTGGAAAAGACGGAAAGACGACAGTTGACCTTATGATATTTTAATTAAAATACGTGCAAAACACGTACATGTAGACTAGTTGGTTTATAATAAAGTTATTATTTTCCTTAGAATTGTAGGGATGGAGTTAAAAGTTAATGTAAGTGACAGATTTACAGTTGATCTGATGCTTATTTTTGTCTTGGTGTTCAAAAAACTTGGAATACGTAGATAATGGTTGTTGGGTTACTGATGCATGTAGATCATGTAAGTACTGGTTCAATGCAAGCTTGGGGAAAATGGATGGAGCTGCCACTTTATTTTCCTTATTTGTCAAGGAGTCGAAATCAAGAAAACCTAATGTGTTGACTCTGAACGCTAGACCCAAAGAAGTTGATAAGGATTGCAATCATTAAAGATCACCATCAATTGCTAGAAATTTCTGATGCCTTACATTGAACCCTCAGAAAATGGAAATTTCAGATTGTGGACAGATAGTACTGGTGTTTTTTTAGCGGGGTGGGCTGCTGCTGCTTGGAGTCTAGAAAAGAACCACCAATAGAACAAGTTTCTCTTCTGTTCTCCTACAATTGCAATTTGATGACCCTTCTTGATGGGTTGAAGGAGGATTGACATGTATGATCCTTAGGGATCTCTTGTCACAATCAGAAGAACAATGAAATATAAGAAGATGAAAATAATATGGAAATTGAGGCGACAACTATACATAGCATCAATCTGATCGTTGGAAACATCTAATTAGGAAAAAAAAACATAGATAAAATAGATAAAGAAGAGAGATTAAGAAAGTAAAAAAGAAAAGTCAATTGGTCACACATGTGTGGCATGCACGGCGGGTGTTGTCTAGGTTGGTATATTATATAGTTACATGATTTGGTTATGAAGTAAGAATAAGCTTCTTGGTTTTAGGTTGCCTGAGGTGTGGTCTAGTGACCAAGATTAGAGTTTTTCATTTGTAATTCTATAAGATTCCGGCTGAAAGTGTGTGACATGTAGACTGGACTGTGCGTTGAATGAAGGATTATGGATTATGAATAAGAATTTGGTTGAATTTGTTCACAAGAGAAGGGGTGTTTACATTTGGTTGAAAATGGAAAATAAGAGATAGCAAGATGTTTATCGTTAGGAATTAACAAACAAGATCAGTAGAAATAATAGCCGTGACTTAGATTTGGTGTAAAGTAGCCATGTCTGGTGAACCCATCACTCTGGGTATTTGTGATGTTCTGACAAGGAATCTTCCCTCGAAGAATATGTGGAGTCACAAACACCAAATATGGAGGCTCAAGTTGATGCATGCGATTGTTCTTTTGGTGATAAGTTTTGGGGTGACGAAGGATGGAATGTAATTTACGTGGCCATACTTTCTACTTTCTAGGAAATTGTAGTGTGTGAATGTGTTATGGGTGATTGTGTGATTGTGTCTATGCAGTTAATAACGGTTTTTTTTTATGATAACGGTCCAGTAGTGTTACTGATATATCGGTGATATATCGGTTTTATAACGGTAAATATCGGTTTACATTTTTAACAATTTATATATATATAAACAACATATTAATAGTTAGCTATCATAAAATATGCAATAAGAGTCCAATTCATACCACCATCAGTTTGAAAAAAACCAGCCGTCCCTTCTTTTTCAAACCAGCAACAGTTTGAAAAAAAGAAAAAAAAGAAAGCAGTGAAGAAAAAAAAAGCAGTGCAAAACAGTTGTCCCTTCTTTTTCAAACAGCCGGCCCTTCTTTTTCAAATCAGCAGCTGGTTTTTTAAAAAAGAAAAAAGAAAGCAGTGAAGAAGAAGAAGAAGCAAAAAACCAGCAGCAGCAGTTTTGTCAAACCGAAGAAGAAGAAGATCCGAAGAAGAAGAAGAACAAGAAGCCAAAAAAAATCCAACCATCCATCGAAGAAGAAGAAGCAAAAAAAAAAAAAAAAACAGCAGCAGCAGCAGAACTTAACAAGAAGAAGAAGAAGATCCGAAGAAGAAGAAGGAGAAGAAGTGAAGAACTTACCAGGTTTTCACGCAGCCGTCCCTTTTTTTTTTTTTTTTTTCTCTCTGAAAGCCGTCCCTTCTTTTTTTTTCTCTCTCTCTGTAACCTAACATATATTCATGAACCGATGGACCGTGAGATATCGGTTTTATTTCAAACCGATATCTCGGAAAATATCGGTCGTATCGTCCGATTTAATCGGGACCGATATTTTTCTGATTTTTTTTAAAAAAAATCGGTTGCAGGCCGATACCGATATAAATCGGTTATAAATCCGATTTAAATCGGTTTTTAACTGCATAGGATTGTGTTCTAGAAAATCATAGCTTTGTGTGATTGTGTTATGGATGATCATTAGACACATGGGAATAACAAGCATGTACACATAGGGAAAGTGGATCAAAATGACATAAATGCATTTATGGCCAAGTTGGTCTTTGGGCAATGTTGTTCAATACACAATTTAACAAATTAATTAAGCAATATGTTGCTAAATTAATCTGGAAACTATTTGGTTATTAGGATAACATGAGGATGGAGTAAAAGGATCCGAGTCTTGAGATTTATATGTGAAGGATTCTTGACATTTGTACTGGTGGAAATATGCCTCAAGTAGGGGTATATTGGTGTTATATGTTTTGAGATAATTGTGATAATTGCATCAAGATTAATATGTAATAGACATGAAGCGAGCCAAAAAATGAGGGAACCCAGTTGCCTGGAAGTGGCTACAATTATTGTGGGTATATTGGTGACTTTACATGTATTGAGAGGATTGTGATAATTGCATCAAGATGATCATGTAATTAGACCATGAGTAACTGTTTGGAGTTTGTACTCACATGCATGCATTGAATAGGTTACTGGATAACTTGTGACAAATAAATTCAAGCTAGCCAGAAAATGAGAGAACTAGTTACCTGGAGGTAATTACCAAGGTTCTAAATGGCGGTAGGCGGGTGCGCGGCGGAGAGAGTCCGCCTGCCGCCTAGGCGGTTGATACATTTGGGACATTTTTTTAATATTTTACCACATTTTTTTGCATAGTATGCATATTTTAAGAGTGCTCCATGTATAACTAAGTTGTAGAACACTAAAATTTATGAAGTTTTAGTTTTTAAAGTGAACCATAGGCCCATAATGCTTGCAAAACCTTTTGGCCAAAACATCTTGTTAGGTATTGCTCCGCCTAGGTGCCCGCCTACGCCGCCTCACCTCCGCCTACGCCGCCAAACCTTCGTTGGCCGTCTACTCCACTACCTACCGCAAAGCGGTGCAGAGAGAGGCCGCCTACCGCCTTGGCGCCTCCTAGGCGGCCGCCTCAACCACCATTTAGAACACTGGTAATTACAAGTACGATGAGTCCAATAACAGACTGCTTCATTTTATTTTCCTCAAACTACTAGTTAAATTTCCACGTTGTTTCCCTCTTAGTGTTATTATGTGTACTCTTAAGTTAGTAAGGATAACATTATAAAGGTCTGTATCTGGAGGATACAAGAATACTTAATTTTTGCCTTTCATTTACTAAAAGAACTGATGAAAATTAATGAGAATCTTATTTTCTTTCTTTTTCAAATTGAGAAAGTCAAATCCTATTAGGAAAATGATCAAAGAAAAAAAAAATCACTGCCATTAATTCCCACTTAGTTTGTAATCATTTTGATGTTTTCTTCTTAAGACTTCCAGGATACAACATGTCCCATATCTTAAAACACACAGTTTTGTAGCTTTTAAGAAAAATAGCTTATGGTTTTGTATCATACTCCTCGGTTTGTCGTCAAAGAAATCTTGCTCATTTCTCTTTCTTTTAAGACTCCTAATTTATTTAACAATGCATTTTCTTTGAGGTTCTTGGTATTTTTTTTTTCAAATTTAACATCATGTAATATCACAGATATAGGAGAAAACGAGATAAGTTGGTGGAGCGTGCTTCTGTTGCACGGTTACCTTTAAAGTGGGGTTCTGTCCATGCATACTGTTACCGATCGGTGCTTGATGGTATGGAGCACATTGCCATGGTTAAAGTAAGTACTCCAGTTAGAAAAGTATACTCAATATTACAAATTACTACTTTTCAGGTTTTTTAGATGCATATTCATCCATCGCCGAGGTGAAAGCTGGCATAGGCACTATGAACTTACTTTTTTGTTTTTTAATTGCTGTTTAAATCATACTACGACTGAGGTATTGAAGTTTGTCCATTTTGGACCTTTTTCAGCAGAAAGTAGGACTCAATAATAGTTAAAACACTTACAGTGGATGTACAAAACATAGATTTATGTCAATTGAAGTGGATGAAGTGTAACCATAATGCTAAAGTTTATTAACAACTGGGAGAACTGTGGTCATAAATTGTCTTTAAATACTGTTATGTTATACGACCAATAGTTCATGTTTTCATACCAAAAAGAAAATTATATAGTTCTGGTGGAACTTCAGAACCGTTAATACTTCTGAGGCAACATTAGCAGAAACAAAACCAAGTTCTGAAACCTTGATGAAGCATAGACCCACCTTTTCTCCGTCTTGTTTAACCTAACCTCTCCTTTTGTTTTATGCTTCCTTTGATATTCTGGGAAGGTCACCATTTTCCTGCATACTTTTAACAGGGGGACATTGGAGATGGGCAAGACATCCTTGTCAGGGTGCATTCTGAATGCCTTACAGGAGATATATTTGGATCAGCCAGATGTGATTGTGGTAACCAGTTAGCTCTGGCTATGGAGATGATTGAAAAGGAAGGCAGGGGTGTCTTAGTGTACCTAAGAGGACATGAGGGGAGGGGAATTGGTCTGGGTCACAAGCTTCGTGCTTACAACTTACAGGATGATGGACGTGATACCGTGGAAGCCAATGAGGAATTAGGACTGCCAGTGGATTCACGGGAATACGGCATTGGTGCACAGGTAACCTACTTTGTAATTGGACAATGCAACATGATTGTACTCAATAATAAAAGAACAGAAATTTTTTGTGCCATGCCTTTTAGATGTCAACTTATCCTTTAGGAAGCTCGGACACTCCAAAAATCTTGGTGGTCCGTGTCACGTTGTGTCGAACACGTAAAACATGGACACTCCACAATACTGACACAAGAAAGTACGTCATTTCTATGTTACAATGTCCTTACTGTTGCATGTCACATTTCTGTCCATGCAAGTTATTCTACACTGTTACTATATGGTTGATGCCATAGTTTTAGATCTTGACTAATGACAAGGCTTCTAAAAATAAGCAATTTGAGGCTTCGGTAAATATAATTGTGGAAAAGCAAGTCCTGACTCCTGAATATTTCATCGTATGTATATATCCTGGTTTATGATGACCTGAATTAATGAAACCTGTATGGCTCGTATGCTGTGTTTGGCTTGGTGGAAAGTTAGGGGAAGGATAGAAAAATGAGTGTGTTTCATGTATAAATCGGGTCCAATTTGCATGGGTCAAGTTTCATTTTCCTTCTCCTCACTTTATCAGAAACAACACAGCCTTAAGCATTTTGCAGAAGTTCAATCTTGAATTTCCGGCCCTAGCTCCTTAATAGGTGCTTAGTTTTGCATAGGGTTGTAGTAGAATCCTAAGCACTACATGCTTCCTGTTTAGCTGGACCAGTATTATTAGTTAGCTTGATATGAGTTGTCTAAAAGAAATAGAAAGATAACCAAAAAAAAGATAAGGAAAAAAGAATAATAAAATGCTTCTATGTGAACCTTTTCGTTGTGCTGTGTGTCAATTGAAGTTCAAGTCCCTTAAGCTACCTTGACCACATTGTAGGATAACTGAGAACCTCTGGCCATGTTGTAGCTCTCTGGCCTTCGTGTTATTTGTGCTTCATTGTCATTGTTTATACATGCATCTTCCTATCTACCAAAGAATATCAATCCCACAGCAGAAATATTGGTTTCAAATCCACCTTCGGGACTCCCTGGCAGATTGGGTGAAGAACCCAGCCAGTTGCACACGATAAAGATCGCATTCTTTTCTATCCAAATGCAGAGAGCTTCCTAGAAAGCTTGAAAAATGATAATAATGTTATTCGTTGCTTAACAGGCCTGCATTTTCCTCTTCTGTTTTATGGATTTCACTTTATACGTTTCACTGTGCATACATTGCTATGTAGAAATTTAGCAGCCAAAATTTAAAGTTTGACTATTGAACAATTTGGAATCTTGGATTTATCAAAGCTAAATGCTGTCTTTTGCAGATATTACACGATCTTGGTGTTCGTACAATGAGATTATTGACCAACAACCCTGCAAAGTACATTGGTCTGAAAGGCTATGGGTTGAGTGTAGTTGGAAGGGTACCCTTATTAACGCCAATAACCAGAGAGAACCAAAGATACTTGGAGACTAAGAGAATAAAAATGGGGCACATATATGGATCTTCATCAAATGGTGGTTTGGTTGCTCCAGTTGAAAGCAGCGACAATGATGAGCAGCAGCAAACCTCATAAAAAGAAGGAATTCTTCCTTACACAATAGGTAAATATTTGACTGTTAGAGTAAAATTTTGGATCAAAACCCTTAATGCTAGCGGCATTCCTAAATGGAAAATTGAGATAGAGAAGTACCTCAGTTGAATTATTTCACTGAATAATTACTTGTTGTTAGCTTGGAGTAATTACTGTGATGTGGTTTGATGCAATAGAGGGTGTCACCAGCACAGTGCAAATTGGCCAAGGGGGAGGCCACATGGCTTATGGAGAAACCACGATTCCTTCTTTGGAATATATCCCTTCCATCGGAACCCTGTCTCAATCGGTCGAAGTCCTGTATCAGTAGAAAGTCTATCAATCGGTCTGGTCTGCTCTGATCTGATCTTTCCCTTCCCGCTAGCATCTGGTGTCAATACACACGTGTCTGTAAATAAATCTATCCAAGGATGTGTTTTTTGTTCTATTCAATTCATTCCTTTTATGGTTAATAGCATATGAGTCATATGGGCATGATTCTTTTTGCACTCCTGTTTGTCGATTGTTTTTTTTGTCCTAATGATTTCTTGCCATATACACAGTTTTGATATTTTCTTTTATTTTTTTAGCTAAGCTTGCAGTAAACACATACTTTAAGAACGGAAATGATGATTAACCAAAATAGATTATTTCCTTACCAGGAAGGTAGAGTAGCATCAGAAACTGTAAGTTATACTGGTAGGTCATTAGTACGATATATCTATATGGTAGGTCATTAGTACGATATATCTATATTATGGGTTGCAACACTGTCGGACTTAGTTGTACAGATCATCTAAAGGTTTCTCCTTTTCTAGACAATTTCAAGAGTGCCTTTTGTTTAGCAACAATTGTAACTAGGGAGGGGTGAGCATTCGGTCGGTTCGGTTCAACCGAACCTAAATTTCCTTGATTTTTTTTAAACCGAACTAAACAGAACCAAACCAATTCAGTTCGGTTGTTCGGTTAAATCAGTTGGACAGTCCATTGTGTATGGGCCGGCTAGAGTATTTTACAGATAAAAAATTCTGTATCAAGCAAAAAACAACAATTAGTTACATATTAATAAAATGACATATTTATACAATACAACAACAATATGCAATGTAAAAAAGTTGAAAACATTAAACATATATGGTGTTGAGGGTATATAGGTAATCTTAAATCGGTTTTCGGTTCGGGTCGGTTTCCAAATCCCAAAACCGAATTTTCACTTCTCCAAAACCGAAAATTGAACCTAACATTGGAAACCGAACCGATTGCTTATTTCGATTCGGTTCGGGGCGGGTTTTTGGTTTTGAACCGAGATATGCTCACCCCTAATTATAACTCATTACAATAAGGGTGTTTAAGATGCGAGTCCCTCTAACATTTCCTTGTTATTTTCTTAAAATTCTCTCAAATCATAAACAGTCCGAGTAATAAGACGTCCTCATAGAACATGCCATATTTACTCACCCTCAAGTTTCCATTCTGGGAAAATATATCCACTCATCATTGACTGAGGCATGACTAGATAGGCCTTGCACAATGATGTGAGCATGGGGCTTGAAAGAGCTCAAGAAATGGTATGGATGTATCTAGTTGCCATGTTATATGAAATTACATTACCCTTTTGTCTTTATCTATGTTGCACAGACATGGGAAAATGTGTCCATATTCTTATTGTATCCATACCTATAGTGTGTCCGTATTCGTGCAAAGTAGGTGATTATTTGTACATATCTGAAAATATGTGCATCCCGTATCAATATTGTGTCCTTATCCGTATACTTGTCCATATTCATGCAACATAGGTCTCTACAAGCGAGGACTCTGGTCAATTGCTAGTTATTTTGACCTGGCTCATGAGCCCGAGCAAACCACAAGCAACCAGTCAAGGCGTTTCACGTTATAACGTCATTGATCACATAGATTTCAGTGGATACGAAAGCCAAAAGTTAATTCTCTTCTGCTGCTATCACAAGAAAAGTGTGAACAGCCTAGCAATGCTTCTTGTTCTACTCTCTGTATAAGTAGCTCACCAACCAAGAGTGGGGTTGTACATTCAGAGTTTGTTGGTGAAGGAGGAGAGATCAGTAAAATGAAAGGGAGATGGAAGGGAAGACGAAATCGAAGGCCACTAGAACGGATGTATTGAAAAATAAACTCTCTGGTTCATTAGCGACTAGAGCTGTGGTGGCTTCTTCATTTTTCAATACTCATCTCGGTTACTCCTCCCCCTTCTCTACCTACCCTAGTTGGGTATTCTTCTCTTATTGCAATATGGCGAATGCTCGCTACTTTGCTTATTTATATTTTGAAACATTTTTATTTGATCAATTTCAGACGGCGTAGCCTTGCCGTAACTAAAAGGGTTGTTGTTTGCATCCTGGAGGATGTAAGTTTGAGTCACGGAAACAACCTCTCTCTGTATCGGCGTAAGGCTGTGTACATCCTACCCTCTCCAGACCTGCATAAGCGGGAGCTGTGTGGCACTGCAACGCCTTTTTTCGATCAATTTCAATTTCGTCTGATAAACACGGATGGGTTAAGTTTAGTTCCGGTTCAATACATATTTTATGATATCAGAGATGGAATATAAAAAATGTACAGTGTTCCTTTGCTGATTTTAGCAAATTTAGAGTGCAGTTCAAAAAAAAATGGTGTGGACACCCTTTGTGACCATCAGCGATCATTCAATCCAATTACTGCAAACTTATTTCTACAGCTTAATGTTGTCGCTAATTTCTTGCAGAACAGATTATTAATCATTGAAGATCTATACATAGGTAAGCCAGACAATATCATATTAGTTGAAGATTATTATTTTCAACCTAACATGGAATACTGTTTATTTGTTTTCCTTGATGAAGAGTTCAGTATGTTTTCTGGAAAATAGTTTGCTTCTTTCCATCTTTGTGACTTCATCAAGATGGTTTTGAGTTGATTTCTGTTGACAATGCACTTCAAGTTTTGGATTTTGTAAAATTGTTAGACCCTATATGAAATCTATTTCATATTCGTTTCTAGGGCGACACAAATGTTGCTTAAAAGACCATTTACCATTTTGGGGCATAAAGGTTTTAATTACAACAATTTGTGGATAACACCGATCATTTCATGTATAAGTGGTATTCATGTAATATACGTGCAACGAATATGTTTAATTACGATTTATATCTATATATGGGACTGTATGTGTATGTTATCCCAGAATAAGTTGCCTTTAATTTTCCTCTCAATCTTCTTCTTGGTTATTGATAGTTATGAAGTGAAATTTTGCTTAATAGAGTTGACACACACAATGTGCATTGGGTTTTATTTGTACCCAACACTTCCAGATTTGATTTAACATTTAAAAAAAAAACTAATTATAATTTCATCATTTCTTCTTCGATCGCCTTAAATTTTTCTTCGATCACCTTAAATTTGTATATGCAGGATTCATTGCAATGCTTCAAGAACAACCTTGATAGGGTGAGATGCTGTGAGGAGGTATGTAAAGTTTTTCTGCACACCTTGTACATATTGTACATCAACTGAACGAATCCGACTCAGTTGAACTGTGTCCTGACATATTGTCCATTGGCATGTCTGTGGTGTTTCCTTTCCAGATTTGCACTGCACACTTGGGAGAGCGGCCATCTGACTGCAATGCCTCCAATTGATGGTTCTGTCATGTGTACCCTGCGTAACGCTTGAATCATTCTCATCGACCTTGTGCTTTACAAAATAAGATGTGATAAAGAACCTCCGAATGCTTTATTGAGCTTAGTAAGAGTGTACTTGATTCCTCTTGAGAACCATTTTGTTTTCCAACACTCTTCAGTTGCACTTGATCGTGGTCCATGTATCATGGTGTTTCAGCATATATTATTGCAACAGTTTTTTTAAAAAAAATTAGTTTCCCTCTGTACTTAGTTTCTGTGTGCCAAAGAAGGGGCAAAAAATGATCCATTGGTTAGTAACATTGACAGAGTTGAGAGTTGAGGTTCACCACTGCCGGGTGGTGATGTTTATGGGAGGGAATTAATGTCCATCTTCTCGTGTAGAAAACCTAGATTCATAGATGATGATCATGCTACATCGAAAACCCTAGCGAATCTGATTGTCCATTTGTGCCCAAAAGTATGTCTAGGCCATCCTGGCAAATAAATGACAGGCGGACAAACTAACCAAGAAGAGAAGTAGGGCCAAACCAAACAAACATGTAGCAGAACAAGAACGCACATCTACATATAGGGAGGTTCAGGCATGCCGTGTCCGGCAACACATGATGCGGATTTACCATGCCTGGTGAGACACGACACGGATTTACCGTGCAGCCGGCCTTGCCATGTCGGACTTACTTTTCCCCAAATTCATATCCGGCACCGGCATATGATTTGATTTGTGGTGCCATGCCGAACCTTATATTGCCATGGGCTTTAGCCACCAATTGTTTTAGGTCTTTAACTACGTTAAAGAATGTTAAAAATTAAGATCAAATCAAAATGAGAGCGTGATAATTAGTAGAAAAAGAATTAAACTTTATTAATATGGATTTTTTTTTTCTTCTATTGCTAGTATAAAAATTAATTTGATCATGGAAAATATAATTTCTTTAAATTAAATATTTTAAAATGGATTTTTGATATGAGTTCTTATCTTCGAGTCTTCTAGCTAGAGTTGAGTGACATTTTGCAATAGTACAGTATGTCTTTATTCTTTTCATTTATATCCATCTAATCTTTTTTAAGCTCAAATTTCGTACATATCTCTGGGCATCTCAAAAAGAGAGATCAATATCGGAAACTTCTTTACATGTGTTTCCACCAAAACTGGACTTCTTTTTTTTATTTCCTCTTCAGGTAGCATCTTAGTCAGGGCCGGCCCTGGCCCAGGGCCCCGAGAAATTTTGGGGCCAAAAAAAATTAATTCAAATATATATATATATATATATATATATATATATATATATATATATATATATATATATATATATATATATATATATATAATCTTGTATCGAAAGTAGAACTAATATGTAACATGATCCTCTTTTATCACAAAACAATTGTGGTGTAGTGTTAGTATGTTAAACTTGCACACTAGAGGTCCCTAAGTTCAAGTCTTCGCTATAACATTTTTTAAAATTTACTTTTAATTTATTTATTTTTTTATATTATATATGGGCTCCATTCTAAAAATTTGTCTAGGGTCCCATTTGTTGGGAAAGAAGCGCGGAAACCTTTCCCCAAACCGGAGAGTACCTGCGAGAGGACCGAGCAAACAACGCACGAACCCAAAAACAAGCACACAAAAACAATCACGCAGACACAGAGAATTTTTGACGTGGAAACCCTTGCGGAAAAAACCACGGGACGATCGGAGTCCAACCCTGAGAAGCCTCCACTAATGGAATAGAAGAATTACACCCTCTACAAACTCCTCCCGATCCAAATCGGATCCCCACAACACTCAGAGACAAGAACAATGATTACAAGGCTACGAAGAGCGAGAACGACGAGTAGAGATTACCCGAACACGATCTCCTTCGAACAGCTACCTTCAATCCTCCGTCTTCTTCTCCGAAGTTGCAATGGCACTCTTGCCTCCTTCTCTCTCAAACTTGTGTTGTCCAATGCGATAATACGATCATGAATTAGGGTTGAGAAAACTCAATATATCTCCCTAATCCCGCAACCAACCTGGACCGTTGGATTAGATCCAATGATGAAAACTCATCCTGAAATCCGCTTCAGCCCCCCCGACACACAGAGTTCGGCCAGAACTCTGTGTGGGGCAACCAGCACTGGGTGGCCAAACCCTGGAACGGCCAGACCGAGTTCGGCCAGAACTCGGCCTGGGACCGAGTTCGGCCCGAACTCGGCAGACTTGGTCCAGAACCCCCTTTGGGGCAGCAGCAGCAGTAACAACTACTCCCGAGCTTCTCCGACATCGGACGGCGCTCGTCGTACTCCGGGATCTTCTCCACATAGGTTGGGAACCCCACCCACTCCAACAAATCTCCCCCTTCACAACTATGGGGAGGATGTCGTCATCCCGACGATCTGCCTGCAGTACTCGAACTTCCCCCTTGGTAGAATTTTCGTGAACATATCAGCTCCGTTGTCATCTGTATGTACCTTCTCAAGCTCCGCGTCCTTCTTCTCAACCACATCCCGTATCCAATGATACCGAGTCTCGATGTGCTTGGACCGGCTATGAAACGTCTGATTCTTCACAAGATGGATAGCACTCTGACTGTAGCAAAGCAAAGTATACTGCTCTTGCTTCAGTCCCATTTCCTGCAACAGCTTCTTCATCCACAACAGCTCCTTGCAAGCCTCCGTCGCCGCAATGTACTCTGCCTCTGTCGTCGACAAGGCAACACACTTCTACAACCGCGACTGCCACGACACTGCTCCTCCCGCAAACATCATCACGTAGCCTGAAGTCGATCGCCTCGTGTCTACATCTCCAGCCATATCAGCGTCGGTATACCCAACCAGCTTCGGCTCGTCACCACCAAAGGAAAGTCTCCAACCAACAGTGCCCTGAAGATATCGTAGAATCCACTTGACCGCATTCCAGTGTACCCTTCCAGGATTCGAAAGATACCTGCTAACCGTACCAACTGCATGAGCAATATCTGGCCTCGTACACACCATGGCATATATAAGGCTTCCCACAGCTGAAGCATATGGAACCCGCTCCATATCTTCCTTTTCGTCCTCGGTAGATGGACACTGCTCCTCAGTGAACTTAAAGTGAGCCGCGAGGGGGGAACTCACTTTCTTCGACCCGTCCATCCCGAAACGCTGAAGTACCCGGTGAATGTACTTCTTTTGGGACAAGTGTAGCAGCTTGGACTCTCTCTCTCGGCTGATCTCCATCCCAAGAATAGTCTTTGCTGCGCCCAAATCCTTCATAGAGAAGGCCGCACCCAGTTGGCGCTTCAACTCCGCTATCCTAGTGGCATTCCGACCCACTAATAGCATATCATCAACATAGAGCAATAAGATGATAAAATCATCATCGGCAAAATACCTCACAAATGCACAATGGTCCGACGTCGTCCGTGCATAACCATGCTCCCCCATAAACGACTCGAACTTTCTGTACTACTGCCTCGGAGCCTGCTTCAGACCATACAAGCTCTTCTTCAACCGGCAGACCAAATGTGACTTGCCCTTCTCACAGAATCCCTCCGGCTGCTCCATGTACAACTCCTCCTCAAGATCACCGTGGAGGAACGCCGTCTTCACGTCCATCTGCTCGACCTCCAAGTCGAAACTGGCTGCTAATGCTAGCACCACCCGAATAGACGAATGCTTGACGACAGGCGAAAAGATTTCATCATAATCCACGCCTTTCCGCTGACCGTAGCCTTTGACTACCAGCCTCGCTTTGTATCGAGGGCGAGTAGCATCATCCGTCTGCTTCACTCTGAACACCCATCGATTCTTCAAAGCCTTCTTGCCCTTTGGCAACCGCACCAGATCATAAGTGGAATTGTGTGCAAGGAACTCATCTCCTCCTGCATAGCCACCATCCACTCCTGCCTGTGTTCGTCTTCCATAGCCTCTGTAAAACTTTCGGGCTCTCCCCCGTCAGTCAGTAGCACATACTCATCCGGCGAGTATCTCGTAGATGGTCGACGATCCCTGTTGCTCCTTCTCAGTGGAGCCACTGGTGCTGGCTGTATACCGACAGCCTCCTCCCCTTCAGGAACTACCTCTCCGGCATGCTCATCCTCCTGAGGGACACCCTGACCACCATCAGCAGGCTGATGATCAAGGTTGGGAGCAACTCCATGTACCGGCTCCCCCATAACTGGATCCTCTGCGATGTCCTCTGGAAACTGCTCGAAGCGAAATGACTCTAACTCAGACAATTCCTCAGCCTCAGAAGGCGTCTCGGAATCCTGAGTGTTGGTCATGGTCTGATCCTCGACGAACACCACGTCCCTGCTTCTGTAGAGCTTTCCTTCCACTGGGTCGTAGAGTCTATAGCCAAACTCATCCCGACCGTAGCCGACAAAGACGCATCGCCTCGTCTTCGGCTCAAGTTTGGTCCTCTCGTCCTTCGGTACATGCACGAAGGCTTTACAACCAAACGCCTGCAGGTGACTGTATGACGGCTCTTTGCCGTACCATACTTTGTCAGGCACATCACCCTGCAAAGGAGCACTAGGAGACAAATTAATAATATAAGCAGCTGTGAAAAGAGCCTCACCCCAATAACTGCCCGACAAGTTTGCTTCTGACAGCAAACACCGCACCCTCTCCATCAGTGTCCTGTTCATGCGCTCCGCTACACCATTGAGCTGAGGTGTCTTTGGCGGAGTCTTCTGGTGTCGTATCCCTTGCTCTCTGCAATACGCATCAAAGGGACCGATGTATTTGCCGCCATTGTCGGACCGAACACACAACAACTTCTTGCCCGTCTCCCTTTCAACGGAGGCCTGAAACTCCTTGAAAGTAGGCAGCACCTGATCCTTGGTCTTTAAGGCATAGACCCAAACCTTCCTGGAACAGTCATCAATAAAAGTCACAAAGTAAGAAGCACCACCAAGAGATTTTACCTTCATAGGACCGCAGACATCCGAGTGAATCAACTCGAGCAACGCCGGCTTCCTCGAACTTGGGTGACTCTGGAAAGACACCCTATTTTGCTTTCCAGCCAAACAGTGCGTGCATTTCTCCAACTTTGTAGACTTGAGCCCCGGAATCACTTTCCTGTTCACCAAGTAGCTCATCCCCTTCTCGCTGATATGGCCGAGCCGCCTGTGCCACAACTCGGTAGACGCGTCACTGACTGCGTTCACCTCCTGTGCTCCCTCTGCGCTCCCCTCCATATAGTAGAGATCGGACTTCTTGCTTCCTCTGGCAATCACCATCGAACCTCTGGAAAGCTTCCACTGACTATTCCCGAAGAGACTGAAGAATCCCTCGTCATCCAACCTTCCAACCGACACCAGGTTGAAACGGATATCAGGGACATGACGAACATCCTTGAGAACAAGAACCGCACCCGTCTTCGTTCTCAAATGCACATATCCAATGGCAACCGCCTTCGACACATCTCCGTTGCCCATCTTCAACACGCCACAGTCGCCTGTCGTGTAAGTGGCAAACAGTGCCCTATTGTGAGATACATGTGCTGAAGCCCCTGAGTCCACCAGCCAAGAATTGTCATCGCAGGCGAGGTTAGTAATGACCTCATCACCTACGACGATCACATCGCCTCCATGCACCGAGGCCGCCGCTGTAGTGTTCTCTTCTTGCTTTCCCTTGTCGCCCTTCTTCTCCTTCTTCCAAGCGAAACAATTCCGCTTGATATGGCCCTTCTTACCGCAATGGTAACACTCTGAGTCCTCGTAACGACCCTTGGACTTCCCCCTGCTCTTGTCTCTGCCACCACCTGGACCCCTGCTTTTGCCCCTTTCGCGGCTCTCTGAAACAAGTGCCTCTGAGTGGTGGGATGTGGATGAAGTGCCCTGAGAACGTCTCCGCATCTCTTCATTCAACACCCCGCTCTTGGCAAACTCCAGACTGACCACGCCCTCTGGAGCAGAAGCGATCATAGATACTCGTACGGTCTCCCACGAGTCTGGCAATGTACACAGCAGCCACAGTCCCTGAACTTCGTCGTCGAACTTGACTCCCATAGAAGATAGCTGGTCAACCACGCCCTGGAACTCACTCAAGTGATCCGAAATAGACGCCCCATCCTTGTACCGCAGACCCATCATCGTTCGGATCAGGAACAACTTGTTTACCCCGGTCTTCTTCGCATACAAGGATTCCAGCTTATCCCACAACGTCTTCGCGTGCTCAATATTGGCAACGTGGTTGTACACGTTCTCATCAACAAACTGCCGTATGTACCCACACACCTGTATGTGCTCGAACTTCCAGTCCTCCTCGGATTTATCACTGGGCCTCTCGGTTGCAAACACAGGTAGATGCAGCTTCTTGACAAATAGCAAATCCTTCATCTTGCTCCGCCAATAATGATAGTTTGTGCCATTAAGGTTCACCATGCGCACCGACTTCGCGTCCATCTCTCCTCTCTGGTTCCTCTGTCAACTCCTGACACCCTTTGAACCTGGCTCTGATACCACTCTGTTGGGAAAGAAGCGCGGAAACCTTTCCCCAAACCGGAGAGTACCTGCGAGAGGACCGAGCAAACAACGCACGAACCCAAAAACAAGCACACAAAAACAATCACGCAGACACAGAGAATTTTTGACGTGGAAACCCTTGCGGGAAAAACCACGGGACGATCGGAGTCCAACCCTGAGAAGCCTCCACTAATGGAATAGAAGAATTACACCCTCTACAAACTCCTCCCGATCCAAATCGGATCCCCACAACACTCAGAGACAAGAACAATGATTACAAGGCTACGAAGAGCGAGAACGACGAGTAGAGATTACCCGAACACGATCTCCTTCGAACAGCGACCTTCAATCCTCCGTCTTCTTCTCCGAAGTTGCAATGGCACTCTTGCCTCCTCTCTCAAACTTGTGTTGTCCAATGCGATAATACGATCATGAATTAGGGTTGAGAAAACTCAATATATCTTCCTAATCCCGCAACCAACCTGGACCGTTGGATTAGATCCAATGATGAAAACTCATCCTGAAATCCGCTTCAGCCCTCCCGACACACAGAGTTCGGCCAGAACTCTGTGTGGGGCAACCAGCACTGGGTGGCCAAACCCTGGAACGGCCAGACCGAGTTCGGCCAGAACTCGGCCTGGGACCGAGTTCGGCCCGAACTCGGCAGACTTGGTCCAGAACCCCCTTTGGGACAGCAGCAGCAGTAACAACTACTCCCGAGCTTCTCCGACATCGGACGGCGCTCGTCGCACTCCGGGATCTTCTCCACATAGGTTGGGAACCCCACCCACTCCAACACCATTAACTCAGGGCCCGGCCCTGATCTTGGTCTGATTAGTTCGATCGTAGGTATATATTAAGTTCACTGCTTGTACTACTACTACTACTACTACTACTACTACTACTACTACTACCACTAGTTCCACTTGCATGCTACTACTTTGATTATTTGTACATAAATCTAAAATGTTCATAGCAGTTGAAGTAGAAGTGGGTGCACTTCCGTATTCTGTTTGATATGCATCAAACATTGATCTAATTATTTGCATATTTTCATCAATAATTTCTAAACGAACAAATACACCAACTAACTTAACTCTAGGTTCAAGAAAGCAGCTAAACAATACAAAGCGGAAAACATTTGTCCAATATTTTTATATTTCGTTTCCATTTTAAAAATAATTTGTTCAAACCTGGATGAATTCTATATTTAGCAAAAAAAATTCAAACAAAACAAAAAAATTGTTGTAGCAATAAACAAGAAGCTAGATACTATACGCCAGACAATACAACTATAACGTCACTAGTGACATGTCAAGATGGAAACATTGTATATGATAGATTAGAGACTTGTAGGAAATCTCTCTTAGTAAGCAGCAGCAGCAGCAGCATAGTCAATCAATCTAATTCTCAATTATGTACATAGCAAAAATATATAAAATATACCAATCACTTGATAGGTTGAGGCCTAACCTAAGCTACGAACTAATAACTTTAGCTTAAACAACCTTGATAATGCATACTTTAGCCAAATTGTGAACTTCTTCGATCTTTTTCTTTGAACTTAAGCTACCAACCATATATAAAAGCTCGGTGTCATCAACAATAATTAATTCTCGCACTACCAAAATAAGTTAAATTAGCGACGTATTTTCGCATCGCTAATGTCAAAAAATAAATGTTGCTAAAGTCTATTAGCAATGAATTTAGCGACATTTGGACCTTGTGTTATAGCTAGTTGCATAACAAAAAAAGCATCACTACGCGTCGCACCAGCGACGTATTTAGCAACATTGGACAAGTCGCTATGTTTCCTATGGATAGCGATGTTAGGCGACATCTTAGAGCATGTGCTGCTAATATAGAGACTTTTTCTACGATATGTAGGACAATGCTATACTCCCAGATTTAGCAACGCTAAACGTCGCTAAATGTCGTTAAACATTACAAAAATTTTCAGAATTAGTGACATATATATAGCGACTTGCTAATACATGTAGCGACATTTGGATACATAATGACATATTTCTGACGTTGCTGGATGTTGTGGAACGTCGCTAAACATCGTTAATTTCCAAAAAAATACACCAGCTATTGATAGCTCTATGATACAATGATAACTGTCTGATAAAGTATTTTTAGTAGACAAAATGCTTGATACGGAGATAATAAATAATACATTGATACAGAGACAATATTGACAAGTATATAATAAAATTACGAATAAGCTGTGTGTGTATGTATAATGAGCATAATAAAAAGTATACCAATACATATTTAACAAACAGGTGACTTCTGTAGGCAAGCAGTGACTAAAAAGTGATCACCATGAATTGACATATGCGAAAACATTGCAATATAGAACGAACTTTTTTCCATCACATTATTTGAGCTTGAGTGTTAAAAGAAACTTTACAAAAAGCTTCCAGATTATGTTCTTGGAGGGTTGACTATTTGTAAGGAATACATAGATGTGAATGTTACGCTGTTGGTGTTTTTGCCTTTGGACTAGAAAAGATAGTCCCACATCGGCTACACCAAATGGTGAGTATCTCAATATAATGCATTGCTTGTGTTGAGGTGTGCACATGAGGTGTAGTGGAGCACAAGTTTGTGCCATGTGGGAGTATTTTCCTAGAAGGAAAAAGGATTAACTCCAACAAGGATTCAAGTTGATTTTTGTTGTGCGGACTCGGACTCGGACGCGGACTCCAGGATTGTCTCGTGCATGCACGGGAGTGTTCGGGGGGTAGGCATGGACTGGCACACTTCTATGCTGATTGTGGGATGATCTAAAATATCAAACTCTATTTTTGAGTATTGGTATTTTAGTCCCACATCGGATCGGAGAAGAGGTGAAGTCTCAACTCCACTCTATAAATAGAGTCCCTTGACCTCCTTTGAAAGATGCACCAAGAAGAGAGTTGAGGGAGTCTGTTAAGTCCAGGAAGCCCGTTCAAGTCTCAAATATTGACTTACGAGCGTTCCAGAAGTTCTCGTGAACTTGCTGGTTCATGGAAGCTGTTCGTGCTCGTGTGGGGCGAATAAAGCTTTGAGCAACGGTGGTTCATTCACCCCAGCATCTCATTCTCGCCTGTCATCGCTGCTGTTGCCTTTTACAGTAACTTCTTTTTAGAAGCTCTACTGCCGATAGTTGCTTACACAAAGTCTCTTTAGATTTTTTGTGTATTACGTAGAATCTTTTTAGATCCTCGTAATTCAGAATCCTCCAGGATCTCTGTTGCACATCTTCTTTAAGGTGCTGCATTTGAAACGTTGTTTCAGTCTCAAAATTTTCCATCAATTGTGCCTCGGCACGAACAATCTCAAAGCTTTATAGAGGAGATGGATAATTCTCGTGCTTCGCTCATCGATACCGGCTTTAACAAGTTGGAGAAATTCGATGGCGAACACTTCCAGATATGGAGACGAAAGGTCACTTTAAATCTTCAACTCGTGAATGTTGATCACGTGCTGTCGGAAGAAGAACCGATCGTTCCAATCACTGGATCTGCTGCGGCTGTGGCCGCTGCTACGACCAAGCAAGCGAATTGGAAGAGAGAAAACAATATATGCAAACTACTGATACTCAATTCCATGGAAGACTCTCTGGCAGAGTCCTACTCCAAGAAGACATCTGCCAAAGAGATATGGGACTCCTTGGGAAAGCTCTATGAAGATGACGAGAACCGGTCCAAGATCTTCATGGTAGAAAAATATCACAAGTGGACCTTCGAAGACGAGAAGGCGATGCTGCCCCAAGTGAAGGAGTTTCTGAAGTTGCGTCAGAAACTAGAAGACGAGAACATGCCCCTCGTCGACAAGTTTGTCGTTGGAGGGATCGTCGCGAAACTTCCTACAGAGTGGAGCAACTTCTATGCAAGGATGCATCGAAAGAAGATGGAAATTAGCTTGAAAGATTTCTTGCAAGAGATCCATGTTGAGGACGAGATGCGCTCTCAACAGAAGATGGATACTCTGTCCAAACAACTGGCGAAGGCAAATCTGGTCCAAACCAGAGAGTACCAGGGGAAGCAGGCTGCTTCTCATCGCAAAAAGAAGGACTTCACGAATCTGAAAGTGAAGGGTCCTGCTTTCAAGCAGCAGAAGTCCAAGTCCCATGTGACTTGCTTCAATTGTGGCAGGAAGGGCCACTACAAATCCGAATGCAAGTCCAAGCCCAAAGAACAAGGTGAGCCTAGTAAGGTTTCTATGATTACTAATCTAGTTGCCATGATAGCACAGGTTGCAACTGTGGGGGCTGACTTGGACTGGTGGATAGACACTGGTGCGACCTGCCATGTCTGTTCAGACAAAGACTGGTTCATCTCTTATGAGCCAACTTCAGAGAAGGTCATAATGGCAAACCAGGCACAAGCTGAAGTACTGGGGATCGGGACGGTGGAGCTGAAACTCACATCGGAGAACACTCTGACGCTTCAAGGTGTGAAGCATGTTCCAGTAATTGCTAAGAACCTGATCTCTGGAAGTCTGCTCTGCAACGCAGGCTTGAGGATGGACATCAATGCTGGCCAGTTAGTGATGTTCAAGAAGGGTACATTCTTCGGGAAAGCTTTCCAAACTGAAGGAATGTACAAGATTCAGCTTGTTGTAACCCAGCATGATAATATAAATGTAATCACTTTTTCTGATTATTCTCTTGAGTTGTGGCATAATAGGCTAGGACATGTTCATTGTAAAAGGATTAACATAATATCTAGTCTAGGACTTATCTCCAAGTGTGGGGGTAAGGTAGAGAAATGTGAAGTATGTGCTCAGACGAAGATCACAAGAAAACCCTTTCACAGGGTCCATCGAAGCACAGATCTTCTGGAGTTGGTTCACTCAGATATCTGTGACTTCAAACAATTCTCTACAAAGGCCGGGATGAAGTATTTCATTACTTTCATCGATGACTTCTCAAAGTATGCTTTCGTCTACTTGCTCAAGTCTAAAGACGAAGCATTCGAAAAGTTCAAGGAGTTCAGGGCCGAGGCTGAGCGGCAAACTGGACAACAACTCAAGAGGTTAAGGAGTGATCGAGGCGGGAAGTATCGGTCTCATGAATTCTTATCATTCTGCAAAGAACATGGAATCATCAATGAGACAACGACTCCGTACTCTCCTCAATCCAATGGAGTAGCAGAAAGGAAGAACAGAACGTTGACAGAGATGATGAACTCCATGCTGTTGACTGCGGGTCTTCCAAAGTGTTACTGGGGAGAAGCTGCACTTACGGCAACGTTCATTCTGAACAGAGTGCCATATGCAACTTCTGACATAACTCCTCATGAACTCTGGTTCAAAGTCAGACCTAACTTGAATGTCATTCGAGTGTGGGGGTGTCTGGCTTATGTGAAGCTCCCGGATCTGAAGATTCAGAAGCTGGGGACAGGGACTACGAAGGCGATCTTCTTGGGGTATGCCGAAAAGAGTGATGCTCGGAGATTCCTTGATATCGAGTCAAACCATATCATCGAATCTCGTGATGCTGAATACTTTGAAGACAAGTTTGCAAAACACAAGAATATTGTTTTCGCGGATCTTCTGGAGAATGATGAGGGTACAAAGCAGACAGAGGTCTTTAATGAACCAGTAGTCCAAGATGAAGCTGTCGTCAAGGAGACACCAGCTGAACCAGAACTCGCTGAGCCGTCAACTAAGCGAACGAGGAGGCCGAAAGACTTCGAAGATGACTTCGTCACCTATCATGTGGAAGCAGATCCGCTTACCTATGATGAGGCGATGAAGACCAGAGATGCTGTATTCTGGAAGGAGGCGATAGACAACGAGATTGACTCAATCACCTCCAACAACACATGGGTATTGCTTGACCTGCCAGAAGGAGCAAGACCCATCGGATGCAAATGGATCTTCAAGAAGAAGATGAAAGCAGATGGAACCATTGACAAGTTCAAGGCCAGGCTAGTGGCCAAGGGGTTTGCTCAGAAGCAGGGGATCGACTACTTTGACACTTACGCTCCAGTAGCTCGGATGACAACCATCAGATTGTTAATTGCTCTAGCAGTAATACACAAGCTGGTGATACATCAGATGGATGTGAAAACGGCATTCCTTAATTGCGAGCTGACCGAAGAGATCTACATGCAACAACCAGAAGGTTTTGTCGTCAGAGGTCTGGAAGACAAAGTCTGCAAGTTGATGAAGTCTCTGTATGGTTTGAAACAAGCTCCCAAAATGTGGCATGAGAAGTTTGACAAGGTGATAAGGTCAAATGGCTACAGGGTCAGTGAAATAGACAAGTGTGTCTATACGAAGTTTGCTGACGGAAGAGGAGTAATCGTATGTCTTTACGTGGACGACATGCTAATCCTAGGTACGGATTTAAGCTGCGTCCTAGAGACAAAAAAATTCCTCTCGACCAAGTTTAGTATGAAGGACTTGGGGGATGCCGACGCAATCTTGGGGCTCAAGATCATCCGGACAGGCACTGGAATAGCGCTGTCACAATCTTATTATATTGAGAAGATGCTCACTCGCTACGGGTATCAAGATCTTCCTTTTATTGATACACCGTACCAGAGTGATCAGAAGCTGGAGCCAAATTCGAGAGAAAACGTCAGGCAGTTGGAGTACGCTAGCGTCATCGGAAGCTTGATGCACGCTACTACTGCCATAAGGCCTGGCATAGCTTTTGCAGTGGGAATGCTGAGTCGGTTCGCTAGCAATCCCGGCGTTGAGCACTGAAAAGCTGTGAAGCGTGTTATGAGATATCTCAAGAAAACTCAGACATATGCACTTTTCTACAGCGGAGATCCGTCAGTAGTGGAAGGCTTCAGTGATGCTAGCTGGTGTTCAGATATGGAGAGCGAGTATTCCACAGGTGGATTCGTATTCGCCATGGACGGAGCTGCTATATCGTGGAAGTCGAAGAAGCAGACTATGTTATCTCGCTCCTCCATGGAATCTGAATTCTTTGCATTGGATGCTGCTGCAGATGAAGCAGAGTGGCTTCGGGAGCTCATGTATGATCTTCCGGTGGTTGGGGCTCAGATACCGGCGATACCGATATACTGTGACAACCAGGCGGCAGCAGCAGTGGCATCAAATGAACTCTTCAACGGAAAGAAGAGAACGGTACGGTTGAAGCACAGAGCAGTACACGATCTTATCAAGAGAGGTGTTATTGCAGTGATTGATGTTCGGAGTCAGGAGAACCTGACGGATCCGTTCACCAAGGGCCTCAAGCGCCAGCTGGTCGATGACACAGCTTGTAAAATGGGCTTGAAGGCATTCTGATATTGTGTTATTACATTCCTACCATAAAGTTTTATACTATTAGTTCAAAGAGAAATCTACTAGGCATCTAGCTTTTGGTTCAAGGGAGGACTATTAACCAGAAGAATATCAGGAACGGTGGGTACTTGTTCTATGTGACTTGGAGAGGTTACGGACCTACAACCACTGTTGTCTACTGTTGTTTTCTGCAGAAAACGGATCCTGTGGGAAGGTTGGCTTAAATGCCTTAATGAGTTCTCAGGCAGAGTGAATGCCTGGAGTGCTTTACATGAAGCACGATAGAGCAGCACTACAAGGAGTGTAACTCCATGCTACAGTGGGGTGACTCCACCATGAGGTTCCCAGGTAGGGGTAATGCCTCGGCTTTGCAAGCCAAGTCACAGTGGAGTAGCACCGCAAATAGGCAGGTAGCCTAATGCTGTATGATAATCGTAATAAAGAGAGGTAGACAGCACTACAAAGAGGACGATGTCCTCATGTTACAGTGGCATGACACCACGAAGAGGTACCAGGTAGGGGTAGTCAATGCTCAACATGGGTTCTCTTGAAGGAACACAGAGAGTGTCCTGTAAGTTGGAATTGCATTTTCTTAGGTCATTTATGTGAAACTAAAATTAGTCATTTTTTTGGTTATTACCAATATATCAAGTTACGAAAAAAAACATCATTTCCAGACACATTACTTTTAAGCCTCGTTTGGTTGGGAAGGAAAGGAAATTTATTCTATGATATTTTCTTTACATTGGAAAATTGTAATTCCAATAAATTTTTTTTTCGGTGTTTGAAAAAACCAAATAATTTGAGAGGGAAAATAAATCCTTAGAGAAAAAAAATGAATCATTGGATTGGTGGAAGGAACCACTTTTTCTCTATTTTCCATCCTCTTGGGAATCTATAGAAAGGAATAGTTGATGATTTATTATTCAAAAAATTTACTGTACAGATAAGAAATTGTATAAAATTGCGTAAAACGATAGAAGTTGGAGAAATTATGGAAAATGATATAATCCGACAAACCGTCTGTCGGAAATTGGGCACGCTCAATTTCCGACACACGGTCTGTCGAAAATTGGACAATGTCCAATTTCCGATACACCATTTGACGTTAATTGGGATGGCCGGTTGGTAGGATGTTGGGTTGGGTTGGTTCAATGCGAGTGGTGGGTTGCTTATTGGTTTTTTTTTCTTCTTTTGAGTTGGTTTAGTTTTGGTTTTATGTTTTAGTTGAGTGTGATGTTGGTTTTATGTTTGAGTTGGTTTGGTTTTTTTCGATTTGGTTTATTTTTTGTTTGTTGGATTGAGGTTTTAACCAATTGTAAGATTCTCCAACGTTACAATTCTAACATTCCAATTCCAACGGCTATATTAAACCACAATGCTATGTATAAGTATCAGAGCAAGCAACGTCTTCTCTAAAAAAAATTTATTTCCTTCAAAATCTCTCTCATTCAGTAAGAAGCTCTCTAGTTCGTTGAAAGCTGAAGCTCCTTTCGTCCTACCTCCGTTTGAAAGTTTATCTTGTTGTCAGCATGGATCAAAATCTAACAATACTATGCTCGTTTGGAGGTGTACTAAATGGGTTAGCATATGAAGGAGGTTTAACCCAAGTTCTTTTAGCTGATCGAAATATTTCGTTTCTTAGTTTACATAATCTAATTATTGATCAATATTCTATCGATTACGAATTTATATTAGTACATATTTTCGTATCTAATTGTATAAAGGTAGATAGTGAAGAAGCATGGATTCTTCAAGTGAATGCACAATCACCGTATATTAATATCTATTTTACTTCACCCCTATCAAAAAATAATAATGTAAGTAATATATCTGCTTGTAATGTAATTTTTAACGTTAGTCTTAATTCTTCTCACCAAGTTATTCCATTTACTGAAAAAGAACATATAGTAGATGATGGTAATAACGATGATGAAAATAGTGATGATCTAATTAAAAATTTAGATAATGAATTTGATGATTCTGTTGATAGCCTTAGCACTCCTGAATTATTTATTAGAAAATAATTTGAGAATCGTTCTAAATTTAGAAGTTTTATTAGTGATATAGCAATTAAACGTAATTTTACTTGTTCAACTACTCTAAATAATGCTATTGAGATTATATATAAATATAATAGTTTAAATTTTCATTGGAGGGTATATGCTAAAGCCATTGGTGGAGGCGAAAGATTTTCTATTGCTACGCTAGAAAATATTTATTCTTGTTTAGGTGAACTTACAACTAGTTGTCATCCATTAGCTACTACTGTATGGGTTAAAAATCAGAATATTAATAAAATTCGAGATAATCAGTCGTATAGTCCATCACATGTTGTAAAAGATATATTTAGGGAACATCGAATACATATATGCTATTCGTTATCTTAGAAGGATAAGGATTTATACAGTAATGCACCATTTGAACCTGTTTTTTGGCAAATAATTATAAGGTAATAAAACAGAAAAACTAAATAAATGTAGAATGATGAATTTTATTTACCTCTGAAATCTTTAGTGAATCAAATTGGCCCCGATATATCGGGACAATCGAGTAAACACAGTGTGCGGGATCTACAGCATCAGTAGTCCACCGTAAAGCTACCAGAAATACATGTGTGTCGCTACTGATACGAAAAATTGGTCTACCAATAGAAAAATGTTCGTACGACCAAACCTAAAAAATATACGATATAAGTGTACAAATTTTAAATGTATACCAAAACTGAGATTTACCATATCCGATGAGTCAGGAAACAAAACTGCATTTATAAGGCCTAGTAAATAGGCTCTAGTGCAAGCAATGACCTGAACAGAATATGAAAAAAAATTATATTAGGTAAACTAAATTGATATATAATTTATGTTCATAAATATTAAGCATAAATGTAATACTTATCCGTTCCTCATCAACTGAGATTTCTTCGTCACCAATATGATCTATGTGCATAAAATTCTGACGAAGCCATGTAATGACACTAAGCCTTTCCCTTTCAATTTTGGTGCCTCCACACCTAGGTACTCCATGATCGCTGCCTCAGCGAAAATTGACTCATCAAATATTATAGGTTCACCTGTAATCGGTAGACCTAAAATATTTGCACATCTTTAAGAACAATAGTCATTTCTCCGAAAGGTAGCTGGAACGTATTTCGTCCGGGCCACCAACACTCTACTAGACTGAGGATCAAGTCTCTATCGTGACGTAGAAAACGTATTTGATCAAGGTACTGAAAACCAAATATGTGCAACAAAGCTTCTTGGTCACTAGTCAACTTCCAAAAACCAAGTTGGCCCTTATAGCGCCATGTATTATGTTTTCGACATCGCACTTCCTTTTTATAATGACATAACTATATATAAAACATACGAACTATGTTATTACTAAACATATAAAATATAAATTTTTATTGACTAACACAACTAACATTTAATATACATCTCCAGTAAATATCAGACTACATATGTGCGACTCGTGTTGCTGCTTAATCAATTCTGTAGTTAGTCCCCCTGGTATACGACCATCGTTTTGGCTAGTCATCTGTAAAAAGATGGCTGTCAAAACGCATATTTAAGAGTAGGATAGATTAGGGTTTGGATTTATATTAGGGTAAGGTTTGGATTATGTTAGGGTTTAGTTCACGTGTTAGGGTTAGTGTCACGTCCTGATTCCGTCGAATTGATAGTCGTCCTCCGGGCGTGATGTCGTACGAACCTAGTTTGCGATCGCACAAGACATAGTCATAAGGTAATCCGAGACACGTGATCTAACAGAGCGAGCAAACAAATTGAATCACACATTAAGTAAAGATAACTTTGATCTTTATTGATAATGAATATTATTTACAGATTCCGGTACAGGACTCATGTCGTGCGGGCTACAACATGACTCAATTACAAAAGAGTGCCGATGAGATAGCCGTTCCATACATTGCACACATCCCTCAATATACAACAGAGTCTTCCAGTGACCTGGAATAGAGGGACGCTGAGCCATCTTTCTTGGACGGTTGAGAATCTTCAAAAGTGGAGTTGCGGAAAAAGTCTTCGACGCGCGGTCGAAGCTTCAAATCACGAACATTGTCGAGCTAGTTGGCACGTCCTTCCTGGTTCACGGGACCTATAAAGAGCGAGGATCAGTACGATCATATGTACTGGTGAATGGCTAATTAAAATCCAAGCTCTGCATTTGATTCAAGCAGTTTATAAACATGTTAGCTAGCTATTTCTGTGATCTTTTTAACCATCCTAATCGATTTGCATGTTAACATGTTTTGAGGCAAGCATATGAAACTTATACATTAAGCAACTATCATATTCATCCAGTGTCACGTGCATTGGTTAAGCAGTGAAAGGGTATGAAGGCCACTGGCAATGTCAAGCCATCACGAACTATAAGTGGGTTAGACGATGACTCTTTCGCTGCGGGTAGCAAGCCCTGTGCGAAAGTTCTCGAATAACCCACGTCGATGTAAGGCTGGCGCTTGATATACTCGTTTCTCCCGGGTCGAATTGGTCCCTTGGCCTAGGCAACCGTTCGAGAAAACTACACCTTATCGACAAGTTGTCCAATGACCGTTTTACAGAGTCTTGAAAAATTCTATCTCTTTTCTAGAACCTTATCCTTTCTCTTTTATGTGTGAAATATAGCCTTTCTTTTGAACTTAGTCAATTTACTCACTTATCCATATTGTTGCAAAAAATGTTAATCGATTCATTCATTGTTTTGTGTAGGCTAAGTAGAATTGCATAAGAAAGCACGTTTTCCATTTTCAATACCGACAGCTTGATAGCAAGTGTTTAGTGAAGAATCGTGCCACGATTTCTTTGATTCTACACTATTATGACAAGCATTCATTTAACTTCATATTGATTTTAAAATAGTGGGAAGAGGCGATGGAGGGCAGCCGCCTTAGACTTGCTTCAAGCGAGCGACTGGTTGGCTGTGCTGATGTCGCCTACGCGATCACCTGCAATCGCATAAGCAACTAATTAGAACACCGTGTAATTTAAGGAATTTTGATATGAATGCGAAGATCGAAAACACAAGTCACAAAAATCCATCGAAAACATTCACGAAAAATGCATTCACGAAAACCAAAGCCAAAGCCAAATCAAGTACGACATAAAAATTAGAGCAACGGGAGGTCACTTCCGACTCAGCCGCAGAGCCAATCCTTGAGGCACAACCCGCTGAATATGGGAGTTGGTTCTGAAGAAGCCATTCCATAACGTGGAATGGATCTTAATTCAACCGTTCCCGTTCGATCGACTCGGAAGATTCTGACCTATCGGTCCCGACCGAATTGATAGCGACAATGTTCCTTTCTCGTACACCCCATGAACAAAAGCAGGGCACGATGTAGGGACGAGGCACTACACCATAACCAACTAATAAAAAGTTTCATTCTCAAAACTTAAGGATAGAACCTACCTCTACGAGAACAATAAAAGAAATTTCTCCTTCATTTTCGATTCAAGCTCCCACGTCGACTCTTCGACCGAATGGTTCCTCCAGAGGACGCGGACGAGAGGGATCGCTCGATTTTGCAGTAGCTTATCCTTGCGTTCTAAGATTTGAACTGGCTCTTCAACGTAGGATAAGTCGGACTTCAGCTCCAGCTGGCCAAAATCTACCACGTGGCTAGGGTCGTGCACGTACTTCCGTAACTGAGAGACGTAGAAGACATTGTGTACACCTTCTAGCGCCAGCGGTAGAGCAATTTTATAGGCCACTCGGATGACCCGTTCGAGTATTTCAAACGATCCAACGAATCTCGGACTCAACTTTCCCTTCGTGCCGAACCGAGTAACTCCTCGCATGGGCGACACTTTATGAAATACGTGATCGTCTTCTTGAAACTCGAGGGGCCGACGATGAACATCTGCATAACTTTTCTGACGACTCTGTGCGGTCTTTAATCTTTCCCGAATGAGCCAAATTTTCTGTATAGTCTGTTCTACCAGTTCCGAACCGAGAATCTGCTGCTCTCCAACTTCGTCCCAGCAAATGGGTGATCGGCACTTTCGTCCATAACAAGCTTCATACGACGCCATTTGGATGCTGGATTGATAGCTATTGTTGTATGCAAATTCAGCCAGAGGTAGATGAACATCCTAGCTTGATTTGAAGTCAATTGCGCAAAGTCGTAGCATGTCTTCGAGAATCTGATTGACGCGCTCCGTTTGGCCGTCGGTCTGAGGATGGTAAGCCGAGCTGAACTACAACTTGGAACCTAGAGCCGATTGAAGGCTACTCCAGAATCGCGACATAAACCGTGAATCTCGATCAGAGACAATGGATACTGGAACTCCGTACAGCCGTACTATCTCATCAAGATAAATCTGTGCCAGGCGATCAACGCTCCAAGTAACTTTAATGGCAATGAAGTGCGCTAACTTGGTTAGTCGATCGACGATGACCCAGATGGCATCATTTCCCCGCGACGTCTTCGGCAGACCAACAATAAAATCCATACACACGTGCTGCCACTTCCATTCCGAAATCGCCAGATTCTGCATCTCTCCGTCCGGTCTCTGGTGCTCAGCTTTCACCTGCTGACAGGCCATGTATTACGACACGAAGAGTGCCACATCTTTTTTCATCCCGTGCCACCAGAAGTTTGTGCGGAGGTCCTTGTACATCTTCGTGCTACCGGGATGTAAGGTGTACTTCGTATAGTGCCCTCCGACAATATCTCCTTTCTAAGTTCTGAATCGTCCGGAATGCATAGCCTACCCTTCAATCGAAGCATGCCGGTTTTGTCTTTCGCAAAGTCGGTCATCCTACCCGACGAGATTAGCTCTCGTATTTTCTTCAGGTACGAATCGTCCTTCTGAGCAGTCTTGATCTTTTCTTGCAAGCTCGGCTCTAACTGCAACTTTGCCAACTGCACATTCCTGAATCAGACTCGAAGTTTGATGCCCATCTCTTCTAGGTTACGTAGCAGTCTACGGTCGATGGATATTGAGGCAATATACTTCTGACTCAGAGTGTTCGCCGTAACATTTCCCTTTTTCGGCGTATAGTCAATAGTCAAGTCGTAATCTTTAATCAGTTCAAGCCAACGCCTTTGCCGCAAGTTCAGTTCCTTCTGCGTGAATAGATACTTGAGGCTCTTGTGATCGGTATAGATCGTGCAACCATGCCATAAAGATAGTGATGCCAAAATTTTAATACGAACACAATCGCCACTAACTCCAGGTCATGAGTAGGGTAGTTCTTCTCGTGTGGCTTTAGCTGTCGGGAAGCAAAAGATATCACCTTGTTCCGCTGCATCAGCCCACACCCCAAGCCCTGACCGAAAGCGTCGCTGAATATCTGAAAACGTTCAGTCCCTTCTGGAAGTGAGAGTATCGGGGCCGAGACGAGCCGTTGCTTTAGTTTTTGGAAGAAAGCTTCACAGTCGTCTGACCATTCAAATGCGACTCCTTTCTGGGTGAGACAAGTCAGAGGTGATGTGATATTCGTGAAGTCTTTCACGAAGCATCGGTAGTGTCACGTCCCACTTCCCAAATGGAATGGTGACGTCATACACATCCCCAGGCTACGCGCCGAAAATCTGCGATTGTCGCCCGTAAACATCAGCAAAAATGGAAAATGCCAGAGATTACAACTTATTATACATATGGAGATTATTATACAGGATTTCATCAACAATACTTCTACAAACTTATTACAAAAGAAATAACTAGCAAGTTGTCCAGACGATTATTTCTCGTCGTACTGCGGCGTTACTTCGGCGGAGACGTCCTCTTCTTCACCTAGTGAACAATACTAGGTCGTTTTAGAAAACGACAAGCAAGTCCTCGGTCAAGGACGGTAAAGTATGCAAAAGAAAGATGCAGTTCTTCAAAAGAAAGAAATATGCCAACTAGCACTATTATATGTGTTTACTTCACAAAAATTAAGGAAATGTAAATGACATCCTACTCCATAGATTGTAAGACATTCTGAGCTTCCCTTGAGCTCTCAGTAGGATTTTGCTTCCCTTGAGCAATCAAGAAACTACCTACCTTTGATAGGTGGAGTTATTTGCTGGAGTAAGATGAAATTTAGTAGACTAAATGCAATGCAAATTTGAGAACAGTACTCTGAATTAATTCCCTAAATAATTCCCGTGAACAATCCCGTTAACCTGGGATCAGGTTGTGATTTCGGAGCCTCCCTTGGGCTAAAACCAATCTATTCGATGTTACTGTCGGAATAGAAGTAGCAGGACAGGAGCCTCTCTTGGGCTAGTACTTATATAGAAGTACTCATCAGGATATTCAGGAATCGCTGATCAGCTTTTTATGGTTATTATGTTACGGGATATCTAGGGATATTCAGTTGTCCTCCCCACCCAATGATTCTAAAATTTCCGAAAATCAAAAATTTGTCTATCTCCTAAATTTTTCAAAAATTTCGGCAGAGTCTCCTTTGTATTTAGGAGCTCCGACAATTTACAAAACATGATATAAGAGATATACGGGCTCGCCGACCCCTTCGGTGGAGCAACCCTCAACACCGGAACCACGCATTTAATATCCGGGTACGCCGACCCCTTCGGTGGAGCAACTCTCAACACCGGAACCACGCAGTATATAAGTATATAATGAAACTAAAGTTGCAAAATTCTTACCAAGTGGCTATTCTTACCAAACAATGACAGGTAGTGTTTTGTGAATGACTAAAACACAAAACAAGAACAACCCATTAGTAAGACTTAATCTCAAAGAATAATATTGCAAATTCTTACTTGGATTGGTAATTACATATGGAAGACCTAAAACAATCATAACCTTATGTGTATGAATACTTCATTATGCAACATATAGGTTGATATAGGTATGTCAAATAATGTAAAGTTCAATTTTAAATGCTGAAATTTATATAGAATATGGATCAAAATCTCAAAATACCAAATTTCGGAAACTATGCATATACTAGTTTACGTAGGGGACGAAGACCAAGGTGTAGTGATCAACTTCTAAGAATAATCTATAATGATAAGCAATAACGTAGAAGTTTGATTTTTATAAAAAAAAAAAGTCTAAAATGATACACAAAAGGCATGATATGGCCCCGTAATGGTTCAAATTGTATCCCGTGGTAATCTATGCATTGTTTAACTATGTGACACCTACACTAATATTATAATATAAAGTATTTACTTGCAAGAACATCAAAAATATAATTGTACACTACAACTCAATAGCTAACAAGTCTAACACATTAAAATTTTAGCAATCATGTATTACTACAATTATTTGTACATAAAGTGTCCCGTGTTGTGTTATTATCATGCTCGAAATAATTATGGATAGTGTTTATTAAGGAAATTCAGAATTTGTACACACAGATTTTCTTATGACAGACAATCTATCATTTAAGGAAGGAAAAAAAAATATTCAAGGAAGGGGGATGACGACTTGCCTTGGGTTGGAGACGACCTAGACTTTTCTTCCACAACTCCTAAATTAAACCCCACAACAAGAGAGTTTTGTTAGCAACTCTAACCTAGGTTTAAGTTAGAGAAAGAAAGAAAAAAAAAGAGATTGGGGAAGAAGAATAGGGATTTAGAATTTCTTTACCTAGGTTTTCTTTGGATTTGAAAGTGGAAGAGGAGGAAGATGATGAAGATGGAGTGGAGATGAAGTGGAGGAGGAGGAAGTGGTGCTTGTGGTGGCGGCCGGAGGCTGGCCGACGGCGGGCGGCTGCGCTGGCGGCGGCGGCGGGCGAGCACAGCCGCGGCAGCAGCAAGGCAGGAGCGGCAGCGGGAGGCTTGGGGGGAGGGGTCGGGTGATGTGTGGGGGTGTGTGTGTTTGTTTTGTTTTTGTTTTGTTTTTTTTTCTTCTCTTTGCTTGGTTATGAAGTGTGTGTGTGTATATATATATATATATAGGAGAGTGTAGGGGGTGAGGTGTCCCCTCTCCCATCCCTTTGTAGGGACACCTAGCACCCCCCCTAGGGCTAGGGTTATGGGTAGGGTGTAGGGTTAGGGTTAGGGTTATGGGTTATGGACACATGGCCATGAAACAAAATCCTAATTACAATATGATAATAATAAAAGTAATAATAATTATTTTTGGGTATGACAAGTCTACCCTCCTTAGAAAAAATTTCGTCCTCGGAATTTGAAATAATTAGACTAGCAATATGGTTACTGACCTGTCTTAGGAAATAAATACGGGTATTGCTTCCGCATGTCTTCCTCCTTCTCCCAAGTTGAATCTCCAGGAGAATCCCTGCTCCACGCAACTCGTACTAACGGAATGACCCGGTTGCGGAGTATCTTATCTCTTCGATCCAAGATCCCAACGGGTCTCTGTTCTATCCGGAGTGTAGGCCCGATGGTGATTTCTGAATGATCGAGTATATGGCTCGTGTCCGGCACATATCTTCGTAGCTGGGAAACATGGAATACATTGTGAAATCCTTCTAGTGCTGGCGGCAAGGCGAGTCGATATGACATGCATTCCCAACTTTCTCCAGGATGTCGAATGGTCCAATATATCTGGGACTTAGCTTTCCTCTGGTCCCGAATCTGATGGTTCCCTTAGTTGGTGAAATTTTCAGAAATACATGTTCTCCGGGTTGGAACTCCAATATTCTTCGGTGCTTATCCGCCCACATCTTCTGCCTGTCCTGAGCTGCTTGCAGGTGACTTCTTATTGCTTTGATGATATCCACAGTTTGTGTTACTAATTCTGGCCCCAACAATTATCTTTCTCCTACGTCGGTCCAGCATACCGGCGATCTGTACTTCCTACCATATAGTGCTTCAAAAGGAGCCATTTTGATACTATCATGATAACTGTTGTTATATGAAAATTCTACCAAATGTAGATGATCATCCCATGCTCCTCCAAAATCTAAAGTACACGCTCTCAGCATGTCTTCTAAGGTCTGAATGGTTCTTTCAGACTGGCCGTCTGTTTGGGGATGGTAGGCGGAGCTAAATTTCAATTTAGTGCCAAGACTTTCTTACAAGCTTTTCCAGAAATGTGAAGTGAATCTGGTATCTCTATCCGATACTATACTCACTGGTACTCCATGCTGACTGACAATCTGTCTCATGTACATTTCGGCCAGGACCTCCGTTGACTGTCCAACTCGAAAGGGCAGAAAACGAGCGGACTTGGTAAGTCTGTCTACAATGACCCAAATAGCATTATTATCCCTTTGGGTCCTAGGCAATCCTGTCACGAAATCCATGGTGAGGTGCTCCCATTTCCATTCGGGTATGGGTAACGGCTGGAGAAGTCCTGCTGTCCTTTGATGCTCCGCTTTTACTTGCTGACAGACAAGACATCTTGTTACAAATCTGGCGACTTCTCTCTTCATCCCGTGCCACCAAAATGTTTGTCTCAAATCTTTGTACATCTTAGTGCTGCCCGGATGAATGGAATATTGTGAGTTGTGGGCTTCTGACATAACCTCTGTTCTTAAATCTCCACTGGGCACACATAATCGATCTCCGAATCTTAATGATCCGTCCGGATGCTTCCTTATTCCGGTCTGGAGTCCCTCTTCTGTTTGTTTCCAAATTTTCTGAAGTTTTGAATCATTCTGTTGAGCTTCCTTAATTCTATCTATTAAGGAGGACTGTACTTGCAAGTTTTGCCACATTCCTTCGGTTAGTGGGCGTATCACTTCAATTCCCATTTTTCTCAAATCCTCAAGGATTTCTTTGGGTGTATTCATAAAGAAAGCTTCGGGTCTTCTACTTAAGGCATCAGCCACCTTATTAGCTTTGCCCGGATGATAGGTCAGCTCCATGTCAAAATCCTTCAGTAACTCCAACCATCTTCTCTGTCTCATATTAATCTCCTTTTGTGTGAAGACATATTTTAAGCTCTTGTGGTCTGTGTATATTTTGATTCTTTCTCCATATAAATAGTGTCTCCACAACTTGAGTGCGAATACTACCGCTGCGAGTTCGAGATCATGAGTTGGGTAATTCCTTTCATGCGTCTTTAATTATCGGGATGCATAGGCTATGACTCTCCCGTGCTGCATCAGTACACATCCTAAACCCTTACCTGATGCATCACTATATATCTCATATCCACCTAAACCAGAGGGTAATGCTAGTATTGGAGCTGTAATTAATCTTTTCTTCAGCTCGTCAAATGCTGCTTGACATTTCTCCGTCCAATTAAATTTCTCTTCCTTCCGGGTAAGACGGGTTAAAGGTTCTGCAATTCTTGAAAAGTTTTCTACAAATCTCCGATAATAGCCAGCCAATCCTAAGAAGCTTCTGATTTCTGCTACTGACTTAGGTGTTGGCCAAGACTTAACTGCTTCTACTTTCTTTGGATCTACCGAGATGCCTTCTCCACTGACAATATGTCCTAGAAATGGTATTTGGTCCAACCAAAACTCACATTTACTAAGCTTAGCATACAATTGTTCTTCCCGCAGAGTTTGCAATACTATCCTCAAATGTCTTTCATGCTCCTCTTCACTTTTGGAGTATACAAGGATGTCATCAATAAATACAATCACAAATTTATCCAGATATTGATAAAATACTCGATTCATCAGGTCCATAAATATAGCGGGTGCATTTGTCAACCCGAATGGCATAACTAAGAATTCGTAATGCCCATACCGAGTTCTAAATGCAGTCTTTGGGATGTCTTCCCTTTTCACCTTTACCTGATGATATCCGGATCTCAAATCAATTTTTGAAAATACCCTTGCCTCTCCTAACTGATCAAACAGTTGATCGATCCTAGGTAAGGGATATTTATTCTTGAGGGTAACCTCATTCAAAGCCCTATAGTCAATCACCAAGCGTAGGGTACTATCTTTCTTTTTCACAAATAATACTGGTGCACCCCATGGTGAAGCGCTAGGCTGAATAAACCCTTTTGACAATAACTCCTTTATCTGCTTATTTAACTCAACTAGCTCCTCTTTGTTCATTGGGTATATCTTCTTGGCTATGGGTGCAGCTCCTGGTATTAAATCTATAGAAAATTCCACGGCTCTGTCTGGGGGTAGCCCTGGTAATTCTTCTGGGAACACATCCTGGAATTCTTCTACTACCTTTGGAAACGATTGCTCTGCTACTCCTTGCAGCAGTACTGGTAATTCAAATTTCTCTAGCTCCTCTGCATTGAATTCATTTTGGTCTCTTGCAAATTCATAAGACTCGCCGTCAGGGAGTTGGAATAAAATTTTCCCCTGACCGCAGTCTATATTGGCTAATGTTGCAGTTAGCCAATCCATACCCAATATCACATCATAATTGCTTGTTGGAAAGACAAGCAATCGGGTACGAAAAGCTCCTCCACCCAATTTAATGGGACATCTACGACATACTCGACTGACTTCTACTACTCCATTACCGGTGAGTACTTTCAATGATTTAGGCAGAGGTTGTGATTCTATTTCACGTTGTGATATAAAAGAAGATGCTATAAATGAATGGGTAGCCCCGGAATCAAATAATACTGAAGCTGGGTATGAAGAAACTAAAATAGTACCTGAAACTACTTCTCCAGGGATATTCGCATCTTCAGTTCCCATTATGAATGCTTGCCCTTGCCTATTCCTTTTCTTGTTACTATTTTGAGCTTGAGCTGTCCGTTGTGCTTGTTGAAACTGATAAGCCTGAGGGGCATAGGGCGGCCTTTGCTGATTTCCATAAGCCATTCCTGCTTGCGCTGTTGGTGCCTGTATCATTGGTCGAGGTTGGTTTCCCTGAACTGGAGGTCGGTATCCTTGAGTGAAACCTTGTGTCCTTGCTCCATTCGCAGGCGGCTGAGGACATTGACTGATTGGATGGTTTGCTCCACATCTCAAGCAAAGTCCCAATCTTCTCCTACATACATTCTTCTTATGTCCTGGCTTCTGGCAGAAATCACAGATAAGGAATTTGTCCGAGTTGCCATTCTGAGGACGCTTAGGTGGTCCTTGCCAGTGATTCTTGTTAGAGGATGATCCTTCCTCAAAAGTTCTCTTGGGTTGTGATGACCGGAAAGGTTGCTCCTCTTTCAGGATTCTCTCCTGGTCTCGAGCAGCTTCTGTTACCTCAGAAAAGGTCTGGCATCGGTAGGACGCGACCCTGCTTTTCAATTGGGTCCCGAGCCCTTCCAGGAACCTAGAAATTTTTGTTTCTTCGTCGGCTATCATGTTAGGAGCAAATCGACTGAGTCTGGAAAACTCTACAGCATATTCATCGACGGTGCGTCTTCCTTGTTTAAGATAGTTGAATTGCCGCTCTAACTCTATTCGTGCTGATTTAGGATAGAATCTTTCTTCAAACTTCTTCTTGAATTCTGTCCATGTCATAACTCCATCGGAATCTTCTGGGTACTCAGCACTCCACCAGTATCCAGCGATATCTTCTAGCTGGATGCGGATTGCTGGCACCATTTCTTCGGTTTTGAGCTTTGCGGCCTTCATTAAGCCTTCAATGGTTTTAACCATTGACCCGCTTCTATTGCATTTTCAGTTCCCTTGAACTTAGGTGGCTTAAGATCTCGAAAATCTTTTAGGGTTCCCTCTTCTATTTTCTTGGAGTTCTGTATTTGTTCCAATATGGTTGTATTGGCAACATGGGCTGCATTGGCCTGCTGATTATGGGATTCCAATAATTGCTGGAATAATCGAAATATATCGGCCACAGTTGGTTCTTGAGGGGGCGGAGTACTTGACTGACCGTGGTTGTCCATATCCTGAGATTAGGAAAAACGCAATTCTTAGGGAAGTATTTATCTCGTAATTTCCAACAAGCGTGTATCATGAAACTTCGTACATATGTATATATTCATTCATTAAAATGAGAGTAATTACAAAATGGTGCTCCTTACTCTCATTTTTCATTTACATACATTCTTGCTACTTAGTTACTCATGTCACCCATCATTCCAAAATGCGACATGGTAAACTATTCTACCACATACAAGTACATATCTGCAGATGCCAAAATACAAAGAAAAGGACTCCTTCTTCACTATGTATAGGGCTAAGACATCTTATGCTACGGCTTCAATAAGCTCCCTTCCTTCAGCAAGGATCTCTACTTCTGTGTATATCCTTTCAAAGTCATCCATGGTGCCTTCGTAGCCGTGCAATCCGACATAGATGCGGTTCGGGTCTCGGACATAAAGACAGTAGGTGATGTACTCAAAGTACACTTCAGCGCCATCCTCCACGTCTCGTACCATAGGACGCCTGACTCCATAGAATATTTGGTAGACGTGAATGTCATACCAGTCGGGTGCGTTCCATAGTATCCTGGCATAGCGTTGGTATAGGTACAAGGTGTACTCGCTTCCATCCCATTCCAAACTGGGTATAAACAGGTCCATATCCTTGATATCCTATGTAAAAATTTCTTATAAGGAACATAAGGAGAAAAAGCATATTTTATTTATTTATAGAACAATATGCCCTTGGCTTACATACATACTTGGTCACATTCTACCTACATGCAGATATATCTTACATTTCATTCATCCTAGCTATATACACATACTTATCATCTATAGATACTAGGGATCTAAGTCCATATTTCCCTACTTACTTGCATTCTTACTACATATATTACATACATTCCACATACATATATGCTTGAGGATCTAAATCCACATCTTCCTGATGTTGTGCACTATTGCGTTTGGATGAGTTTGCAGCCATTCTTCCAAGGTACCATTGCGATCAGTCTTTGGGCCTTTGGTGGGTTCTGCCTTTATCAGGACATAATAATGTACCGAGTTGTAATACTCCTTTCTTTCATCATCTATGTCTGACACTATTGGATATTTCAATTCGTAGTGTACTCCATAGGCTTCGATCATTCCTTTACGCGCTACGTGCCACATCTTCTTTACAAATGCATAATACTCGTCTAGGCTGTGACTATCATTTCCTAGTCTTGCGAAGGGTGCAAACCGAGGCATGACCTAGATTGAAAAGAAAAAAAAAATATTTCTTCCTTAGGTTAGTAACTCTTTAGTAGGATTTAAGATCTAGACAGGAAAGAGGAATTTGTAAGGAAAATGCTACCAACTATTTATCTACCTTACTTAAGGATTTCTAAGATATGATTGGAAATCAAAGTTTTCTATCTGAGTTTAAAACCTACGTCTAGACCTAAGGTACGTTCTGGATTTTCCATTTTCGCTGACCTGCATGGGCCACCACTAAAAAGACGTGTCACGTCCCACTTCCCAAATGGAATGGTGACGTCATACACATCCCCAGGCTACGCGCCGAAAATTCGCAATTGTCGCCCGTAAACATCAGCAAAAATGGAAAATGCCAGAGATTACAACTTATTATACATATGGAGATTATTATACAGGATTTCATCAACAATACTTCTACAAACTTATTACAAAAGAAATAACTAGCAAGTTGTCCAGACGATTATTCCTCGTCGTACTGCGGCGTTACTTCGGCGGAGACGTCCTCTTCTTCACCTAGTGAACAATACTAGGTCGTTTTAGAAAACGACAAGCAAGTCCTCGGTCAAGGACGGTAAAGTATGCAAAAGAAAGATGCAGTTCTTCAAAAGAAAGAAATATGCCAACTAGCACTATTATATGTGTTTACTTCACAAAAATCAAGGAAATGTAAATGACATCCTACTCCATAGATTGTAAGACATTCTGAGCTTCCCTTGAGCTCTCAGTAGGATTTTGCTTCCCTTGAGCAATCAAGAAACTACCTACCTTTGATAGGTGGAGTTATTTGCTGGAGTAAGATGAAATTTAGTAGACTAAATGCAATACAAATTTGAGAACAGTACTCTGAATTAATTCCCTAAATAATTCCCGTGAACAATCCCGTTAACCTGGGATCAGGTTGTGATTTCGGAGCCTCTCTTGGGCTAAAACCAATCTATTCGATGTTACTGTCGGAATAGAAGTAGCAGGACAGGAGCCTCTCTTGGGCTAGTACTTATATAGAAGTACTCATCAGGATATTCAGGAATCGCTGATCAGCTTTTTATGGTTATTATGTTACGGGATATCTAGGGATATTCAGTTGTCCTCCCCACCCAATGATTCTAAAATTTCCGAAAATCAGAAATTTGTCTATCTCCTAAATTTTTCAAAAATTTCGGCAGAGTCTCCTTTGTATTTAGGAGCTCCGACAATTTACAAAACATGATATAAGAGATATACGGGCTCGCCGACCCCTTCGGTGGAGCAACCCTCAACACCGAAACCACGCATTTAATATCCGGGTACGCCGACCCCTTCGGTGGAGCAACTCTCAACACCGGAACCACGCAGTATATAAGTATATAATGAAACTAAAGTTGCAAAATTCTTACCAAGTGGCTATTCTTACCAAACAATGACAGGTAGTGTTTTGTGAATGACTAAAACACAAAACAAGAACAACCCATTAGTAAGACTTAATCTCAAAGAATAATATTGCAAATTCTTACTTGGATTGGTAATTACATATGGAAGACCTAAAACAATCATAACCTTATGTGTATGAATACTTCATTATGCAACATATAGGTTGATATAGGTATGTCAAATAATGTAAAGTTCAATTTTAAATGCTGAAATTTATATAGAATATGGATCAAAATCTCAAAATACCAAATTTCGGAAACTATGCATATACTAGTTTACGTAGGGGACGAAGACCAAGGTGTAGTGATCAACTTCTAAGAATAATCTATAATGATAAGCAATAACGTAGAAGTTTGATTTTTATAAAAAAAAAAGTCTAAAATGATACACAAAAGGCATGATATGGCCCCGTAATGGTTCAAATTGTATCCCGTGGTAATCTATGCATTGTTTAACTATGTGACACCTACACTAATATTATAATATAAAGTATTTACTTGCAAGAACATCAAAAATATAATTGTACACTACAACTCAATAGCTAACAAGTCTAACACATTAAAATTTTAGCAATCATGTATTACTACAATTATTTGTACATAAAGTGTCCCGTGTTGTGTTATTATCATGCTCGAAATAATTATGGATAGTGTTTATTAAGGAAATTCAGAATTTGTACACACAGATTTTCTTATGACAGACAATCTATCATTTAAGGAAGGAAAAAAAAATATTCAAGGAAGGGGGATGAGGACTTGCCTTGGGTTGGAGACGACCTAGACTTTTCTTCCACAACTCCTAAATTAAACCCCACAACAAGAGAGTTTTGTTAGCAACTCTAACCTAGGTTTAAGTTAGAGAAAGAAAGAAAAAAAAAGAGATTGGGGAAGAAGAATAGGGATTTAGAATTTCTTTACCTAGGTTTTCTTTGGATTTGAAAGTGGAAGAGGAGGAAGATGATGAAGATGGAGTGGAGATGAAGTGGAGGAGGAGGAAGTGGTGCTTGTGGTGGCGGCCGGAGGCTGGCCGGCGGCGGGCGGCTGTGCTGGCGGCGGCGGCGGGCGAGCACAGCCGCGGCAGCAGCAAGGCAGGAGCGGCAGCGGGAGGCTTGGGGGGAGGGGTCGGGTGATGTGTGGGGGTGTGTGTGTTTGTTTTGTTTTTGTTTTTTTTTTCTTCTCTTTGCTTGGTTATGAAGTGTGTGTGTGTATATATATATATATATATAGGAGAGTGTAGGGGGTGAGGTGTCCCCTCTCCCATCCCTTTGTAGGGACACCTAGCACCCCCCCTAGGGCTAGGGTTATGGGTAGGGTGTAGGGTTAGGGTTAGGGTTATGTGTTATGGACACATGGCCATGAAACAAAATCCTAATTACAATATGATAATAATAAAAGTAATAATAATTATTTTTGGGTATGACAGGTAGTATCCCGCTAAGATAAGGAAACTTCAAATTTTGCCGACGGACGTTGGCCGTTTCCAATTGACAATGGCTTCAACTTTCTTTGGATCGACTGCAATGCCTTTAGCTGAAATGATGTGTCCGAGAAATACGACGCTGCTCAGCCAGAATTCACATTTGCTTTGCTTCGCATATAGCTGATTTTTTTGAAGGATCTGAAGCATGGTCCGTAGATGCTCAGTGTGTTGCTGCCTATTCTTCGAGTAGACGAGTATATCGTCAATAAAGACTACTACGAACTTGTCGAAGAATGGTCGGAACACCCGATTCATCAAATCCATGAAAGCAGCAGGGGCGTTCGTTAGGCCGAACAATATTACCAGGAATTTGTAATGGCCGTATCGAGTGCAAAAGACAGACTTTGGCACATCATCCGGCTTGATCTTGGGTTGATGGTAACCCGAACACAGATCAATTTTAGAAGCACCGTAGCTCCTTGCAGCTGATCAAACAGATCGTCTATGCGGGACATGAGATATTTGTTCCGGACGGTGGCTTTATTCAGATCGCGGTAATCGATACGAAGATGCAGTGAGCCATCCTTTTTTTTGACGAACAGTACGGGCGCTCCCCATGGCGAGATACTGGGTCGAATGAATCCCTTGTCGAGCAACTCTTGTAACTGTACTTTGTGTTGTTTAAGCTCTGCAGGAGCGATTCTATACGGGACTTTAGAGGTCGGTCGGGTATCGTGGAATGTATCGATAGTGAACTCAATCTTTCGATCGGGCGACATATCGGGCAATTCGTTCAGGAACACATCTAGGAATTCTGCCATAACGTCGTCTGAACCGCATTTGCACCATCCTGTCGCATGTCTCGAACGGACGTTAGATAGCTTTCGTATCCGAAATACAGCATCCGTCGAACAGATATTGTGGAGATCACCATGCAGGTCGACGATGCCTCACCACACGAGTAGCAGAATTCAGGCACTCCAGGTATGCAGAATATGACCCTCTTTTCAGCACAGTCTATGGTTGCATTGCACGGACCGAGCCATTCCACCCCCAGAATGATGTCGTAGTCCGTAATATCTAGAACTATCGCATCAAGACTGATCTTTTGACCACCTATACAGATGATTCCATCTTTGTAGACTAAATTTGCAAGTAGTGGCATGCCCGACGGTACGTTAACAGTAAAATCGAGACCCAGCGGTGTCAGAGGAAATTTGTGCTCGGCGGTGAAGTTCATCGATATAAAACTATGCGTAGCACCTGAATCAAACAATACACGAGCAGGTTTATTATTGAATTACAGTATACCTGTCACGAATGTGTCAGATGCGAATGCTTCGTCTCGAGTCATGGCGTAGACGCGGCCCTGAGCATTGGGACGACGGTCTTGGCCATTCTGTTGTGCGGTTGGTGGAGCCCGAGGTACTTGGCCTCGGTTCTGATGATGTTGTTGGAGGCGCTGGTTCGACTTCTCCGGACAGTTGTATGCAATATGGTTCATTCGGCCGCACCCGAAGCATGCTCCGTTCTTCAATCAGCACTCGTTGGCCATGTGCCCCTCTTTGTGGCAGAAATTACAGACTATTCGATCCTTCGTCTGGTTGTCGCCTCCGTTGCCACGATTTTGATTCTTGTGCGCATTGTTGCCTCCCGTATTACTATGGCGTTTGTTATTAAAGTGAACAGCGCCAGTAGTAGCAGAAGGATATTCGAACTCTAGACGGAGGGCATGGTTGAGTGCCTCGTCCATGGTTTTGTATTGAGGTACCTAGACATGAGCATGAATAGAGGAACGTAGGCCCACTTGGAATTGTCGAGCTCGACTTGCAGTTGTAGGTAGATATGCTCCAGCAAATTTGTCCAGTTTGTTGAATTCGGCCGCATATTGGCATACTGTCATATTCCTTTGCCTCAACTGCATAAACTTGTTTTTTTTCCTGTCGTATGGCTGCAGAAAGATATTCGGTCTCGAAAGCATTTTTGAATGTGGTCCATAAAATCGTCGTCGTCTCGTCTTCACGTCGAATTGCCCGCTTCTGCACGGCCCACCAATCGTACGCGTTCATTCGAAGTAGAAGTTGAGTACATTGGAATTTCTTCGAGTCTTTGACACCCAGAAGCTCAAATTTGTCTTCCAGCTCCCCCAACCAGTCGACCGCCACAGAAGGATCTTCTGTGTCGTTGAAGGAAGTGCGCAGCTTTTCGTAAATTTTGACACGTCAAAGTTAGAACTTCTCGGTGATGTAGGTGAGAGCACGGGCGCCTCCGGTTCAGCTTCATTGGATCGAACCACAAGCTCGGTCACGGCAGGCGTCATCGTTGAATTGTTGTTGACCACAACCGATTGTACGATTTATTGGAGTGTATTCAGCTGCTGCTACTGCATCTTGAATTGAGCATCGAACCGATTCTCGAATTGGGTCTGACGAGCCTCCGTCTGCTGATGATGGAGCTCATTTGGGCGTTGCTGTATTTCGAGCATCTGCAGCATCCGTTGCATCGGGTCGCCAGAGGATCCGGCTATGGTAGACGTCATCCCCGTTGGATTGACAGAATGCTCGGGTCTGGAACTACTCGAGCCGCTGGAAGTGCTCGTCTCGTCCTCTGCCCGAGCTCCCGCAACTGGAGGGAAAAGAAAGGCAACTCTCGTTAGTTTCAGAAATGTCCTGGTTCAGTGTATAGAATAACTGATCTCATCGACACGAGGTCAACACGTTTGAGACTAGAAACTCGACACTGGAGGCCAAGGACGTAAAGCCGTACTCTGATACCATTATGTCATGCCCCGATTCTGTCGAATAAAAAGTCGTCCCCCGGGCGTGATGCCGTGCGAACCTAGTTTGCGATTGCACAAGGCATAGTCATAAGGTAATCCGAGACACGTGATCTATGAGAGCGAGTAGACAAATTGAATCACACATTAAGTAAAGAGAGCTTTGATCTTTATTGATAATGAACATCATTTATAGACTCCGGTACAGGACTCATGCCGCGCGGGCTACAACATGACTCAATTACAAAAGAGTGCTGATGAGATAGTCGTTCCATATATTGCACACATCCCTCAATATACAACAGATTCTTTTAGTGACCTGGAATGGAGGGATACTGAGGCATCTTTCTTGGACGGTTGAGAGTCTTCAAAAGTGGAGTTGCGGGAAAAGTCTTCGACGTGCGGTCTAAACTTCAAATCACGAACGTCGTCGAGCTAGTTGGCACATCCTTCCTGGTTCACGAGACCTACAAAGAGCGAGAATCAGTACGATCACATGTACTGGCGAATGGCTAATTAAAATCCAAGCTCTGTATTTGATTCAAGCAGTTTTATAAACATGTTAGCTAGCTATTTCTATGATCTTTCTAACCATCCTAATCGATTTGCATGTTAACATATTTTGAGGCAATCATATGAAACTTATACATTAAGCAACTATCATATTCATCCCGTGTCACGTGCATTGGTTAAGCATTGAAAGGGTGTGAAGGCCACTGGCAATGTCAAGCCATTACGGACTATAGCTGGGTTAGACGGCAACCCTTTCCCGGTGGGTAGCGAGCCCTGTACGAAAGTTCCCGAATAACCCACGCCGATGTAAAGCTAGCACTTGCTATACTCGTTCCTCCCGGGCCGAATCGGTCCCTTGGCCTAGGCAACTGTTCGAGAAAACTATACCTTGTCGATAAGTTGTCCAATGACCGTTTTGCAGAGCCTTGAAAATTTTTCTCTTTTCTAGAACCTTATCCTTTCTCTTTTATGTGTGAAGCATAGCCTTTCTTTTGAACTTAGTCAATTTACTCACTTAGCCATATCGTTGCGATAAACGTTAATCGATTCATTCATTGTTTTGCATAGGCTAAGTGGAATTGCATAAGAAAGCACGTTTTCTATTTACAATACCGACAGTTTGATAGCAAGTGTTTCGTGAAGAATCGTGCCACAATTTATTTGATTCTACACTATTATGATAAGCATTCATTTAACTTCATATTGATTTTGAAATAGAAGGACGAGGCGAAGGAGGTCAGCCACTCGCCTTAAACTTGCTTCAAGCGAGCGACTGGTTGGCTGTACTAACGTCGCCTACACGATCACCTGCAATCGCATAAGCAACTGATTAGAACACCATGTAATTCAAGGAATTTCGATATGAATGCGAAGCTCGAAAATGTAAGTCACAAAAATTCATCGAAAATATTCACGAAAAATGCATTCACGAAAATGAAAGCCAAAGCCAAATCAAGTACAACATAAAAACTAGAGCAACAGAAGGTCTCTTCCGACTCAGCCGCAGAGCCAATCCTTGAGGCACAACCCGTTGAATATGGGACTTGGTTCCGAAGAAGCCATTCCATAACATGGAATGGATCTTAATTCAACCGTTTTCGTTCGATCGACTCGGCTGATTCTGACCTATCGGTCCCGACCGAATCGATAGCGACAGTGTTCCTTTCTCGCACACCCCATGGACGAAAGCGGGGCACGATGTAGGGACGAGGTGCTATAGTTAGGATTAGGGTTAGGAGAAGTGTTTGGATTAGGTTAGGGTTTAGTTTACGGGTTAAGGTTAGGGTTAGGATTAGGGTTAGAAGATTAATGTTTTTAGTAGAGTGTTTAGGATAAAGGTTAAGAGTGGGAGGATTTGGGTTTATATTAGGGTAAGGATTTGGATTAGGCTAGGGTTTAGTTTACGAGTTAGGAAAAATGTTAGGGTTGGGGTCTAGATTAGGTTTAGATTAGTCTTAAGGGTTAGGATTGGGATTTAGATTAGGGTTTAGATTAGTCTTATGGGGTGTGGGATCTACATTAGGTTTAAGATTTTCTTGGGTTAGGTGCTAGCATTAGGGTTTGTATTATGGTGATAATCATAATATAAGTAAAAACATAGTTTAAAAATATTTAAAAAATTAAACTAACCATGACGACTCCTTCTTCTTCTTCTTCTCCTCCTCCTCCTCCTTGTCGATTCTCTTCTGCTACTCTTACTTTCTCTTCCTCCTACTCTTACTTTCTCTTCTGCTACTCTTACTGTGAAGACTTTACTCTTCACAAGACCCATTTAACTCTTCCAACCACCACTCACCCACCCATATTGAACCTCCATCTGAACCTGAACCACCTGAACCAATGGGTTGAACCGACCATTAATTATTTCGACAGACTGCGTGTCAAAAAATTGGAGCCACGTCCAATTTCCGATAGACGGTATTTCAAAAATTGGGCATGGCTAAATTTTTGACACTTCGTCTGTCGAATTTTATCGTTTGACCAAATTTGCAAAACTTTTATCGTTTAAACAAATATTATATATTTTATTATTGTTACAGTAAATTTTTTTTTATTATTCAAGAGGTAGTACATATATATAGGAGGAGGCTAGCCTCTTCCTTCTTTCCTATTAGATGTGGGACTAAATAAGTCCTCCTAACTCAACATTCCCCCTCAAGATGGACGATAGATATCAATCATCCCCATCTTGTTACAAAATATATTAAACTCTCTAGGACTTAAATCTTTAGTTAAACAATCAGCTAGCTGCTCTCCTGATTTCATATAGCTCAAAGTCAAAACTCCTCTATTCAGCTGCTCCTTGATGAAGAACCGATCAATATCCACATGTTTGGTGCGATCATGATGAACTGGATTGTTTGTAATATTAATTGTTGATTTGTTGTCACACCAAAGTTGTAGAGAGTCTCCTCTAAATTAACGCATCTCAGACAATAAGCTCTTCACCCACATCATCTTGCACAGGTTAAGTGACATAGCCCAGTACTCTGTCTCAGCTGTAGACCTAGCAACTACATCTTGCTTCTTGCTACGCCAAGATACAAGATTGCCTCAAATAAAAACACAATAACCTGTAGTGGACATGCGATCGTCCATACAACCCGTCCAATCGGCATCACAATAGCCTTCAACTCTCAGATGTCCAGAACTTCTGAACCATAACCCATTTCCTGGGCTTCCTTTAATATACCTAAGAATTTTGTGAACTGCCTCCATATGCTGTTCTCTAGGATCATGCATATATCAGCTTACCACACTCACATCATGAGTAATATCAGGTCTCGTATGGCACATATATATAAGCCGACCAACTAATCTTTGATATTGCTCCTTACTTACCGAATCACCACCCTTAGCGCACAACTTTTGATTCTGCTCGATATGAGTATAAGCAACCCTGCAACCCAGCATCGTCGTCACTAAAAGAAGGTCCAGATCGCATACTTTCGGTGAGAAAATACTATACCCTTTCGTGACCTTACAATTTCAATTCCGAGGAAGTACTTCAATTGTCCCAGATCCTTGACTTTAAATTCCTCTCCGAGTCTTTTCTTCAGCCGTAGGATCTCCTTAGTATCGTTTCAAGTAATTGTAATATCATCCACATAGATTGCAAGAACTGTGATACGAGTCTTGGAGTGCCTATAAAATACATTATGATTTCCATTACACTGCCTATACCCTATACCACAGACTACAAGCATGAATCTATTAAACCATGCTCTCGGAGACTGCTTTAGCCTATACAAAGACTTCTTTAATTTGTAAACATTCCCAGTTATTTGTGAAGTAGAAAGGCCTGGTGGAATCTCCATATATACCTTCTCCTGGAGATTCCCATGCAAAAAGGCGTTCTTGAAATCTAGCTGATGTAGTTGTCAATTGAAGTTGGTGGCACATGACACCAACAATCGTACAATGCTAATCTTTGCTACTGGAGCAAAGGTCTCGTTATAGTCGATACCATAAGTTTGGCTGTAGCCTCTAGCAACCAACCTGGCCTTGTACCTGTCAATGTTGTCCTCTGGAGTCTATTTAATAGTATAAACACATTTACATCCAACAGCACGCTTGCCAGCTGGCAGTGGTACTGGCTCCCACGTGTCATTCTTTTTTCATGCTTGAAGTTCCTCCTGCATGGCACTTAACCACCTAGGATCTTATTTAGCTACCTGCCAGTTGTTAGGTACAAGCACTGAATACTTGATGGGTGATGAGCTTAAGTGGGCGCATTTGTCCGTTTGTCACTAGGCGCATCGACATGGGACACATGATGTTGAGGAGCGCATCTGCTATGCGATGTATCTCCTTTGGTCAGCTTTGTCGAGTCTTTCGAGACTCGAATTGATGATTCTTTGACTTAGCTGGATTGTTCGAACCCCTTGTTAGCAGTATTCTTCTACAAGATGGCGTTGGATGCCTGTTGCATCCAAAGGTCGAGGTCGCCGTGCCCCGACTTCCATTTTGCTGGATGAGCCATCGAGTTTGGATTGATTGCCAACCTGTGTTCTGTTCAATAAGTGCTTCATTAGCCGAAGCACTCTTGCATTGACGAAGAAGTGATTTGCACTGATGAGGATGAGTGATGCGTCTACGCTGAGACGTCAGAGTGATGCGCCTTAGCTGAGACGTCAGATTGGTGTGCCTTAGCTGAGACGTCAGAGTGATGCATCTACCTGTAGTTTTAGGCTTTCTTTTTTGTAGTAGACGTTTGTTGTAACAAAGAGTTTGGACATGTAGTAGACTTTTTATATGGAATAAAAAATCAATCTTCATGTGCCTCTTCTACTTGCTGTCTTCTGAATGATGTGTCAATATTCTGTCTTTGAATTCTTTGGCGCATGACATGTTGGGGCTCATGGCGTTTTAGGGTGCATAGGAGTTCTAACCTGTAGATGCGCCTAAAATTCCATACTTCTATAAGACCTCCTTCAAAGTTTTTAAAACTTTCTGCTGAGTTTTGGAATACTTTGAACCAAGAAGCATGGGCAAATAGAGGTTCTGGGCACATATCCTGTATGGGCGCATTGCTATTCCACGCATGGCTATCGTGGCGTATGCTCTTCTCAATTAATAAAAAAATAAGATAATGCCTCGAATCCCAAGAGATTAATGATGATCTCTTTTAGAAGATATGAAGCTGTCAGTTTCACGAAACTCGAAGAGACGCTGACGTCATACTTTTATCGGTTCACATGCGTGGCTTGAGCCTATAAATAGGCGTCTGTGGAGAGAGAAAACTCCTTCTTTCTCTCCTTCTTCCTTAAGATTTTTTTTAAAAACCCTAGCTTCGTGAGAGATGGCCCCCAAGACTCCCCGCATGGTGGTGCTGGCCTAGGTAGAGGAAAAGACAAGAAGCCCATCAAGGCTGACGTCGAGGAGGCCCCCGCTGTCGAGATGACGCACGTCGACGTGCGGACGAAAGTGATCGGTGGGTGAACTGCTGCCTTGGGAGTTTTTGCACAGACACTTTGTTGCACACTTTAAACCATTTTACTGAAGCCCATGGGTGTGGCTATATGAGCCTCATCCTGAGGATGCACCTAGGCTTTTTGTGCTAACGCGCATGGACTTTGTCCTGATGATGCGTCGAAGCTTTTCTCACTGACGCACATCGAGTTTGGTCCTAATGATGTGCCGAAGCTATCCTTCAACGCGCATGGACTTTTGGTCCTGTGTATGCGCTGAAACTATCTTTCTAACACGCATGAACATTTGGTCCTGTGTATGCACCTTGGTGGAATTTTGTCACGATTCGCACCCACTGTGAGGGTACGAGAACATAACAACGCCCATCCTACGCCGCAGTGTCGGCAGTAGAACGCTGTCCTAGGTCAATCATCTAACAATATAAAGGTACCTGTACAGTATATACACTCCGAATGGAGGTGACATAGCAATATACAGTCTCAATCACATCTAAGGCAGAATGATAAGATAGGAAGATAGATAGATAAATATTGAAATGAAAGGATCCACATAAATACAACCAGAGAGTCTAAGTGTCTAGTCTCTAAATATATACAACATCTCAGAACAAAAACTGAAAGTCGAATAAACAATGCTGAAAAAAGATAAAGCCTAGCTATCTAGCCTAGACTATGGGAGTAGCATCCTGTACTGCAGCTGGGTCCTCCAGAGGAACCAGGTCGCATGTGTCGTCTAAGCCTGCTCCGTAATAGGTGGTACTTAGGGCCTCATCCTCTGTAATATTTTCAACAGGTCCAGTCAGGACAGGAGCGAGCACAATACATCTTACGCAGTTCATATCAAGTTAGGAAAAATAAAGCATGCAATAGAATAAGATACATAAAACGCTGAAAGAGAATATATGAAGTAAATGAGATAACTGTAAGAAAATATCTACTATAAATAGAGAACTAGCAGTGACTAGTGAGTCAGAGTAAAATATAAACATGTGAATGGCATAGGAGATTCATGACTACAGCTAAGAGTGATTCATGACTACAGCTACTTGGATAATATTCACATGTTATTTCTACTCCCCCATCCCCAATCAATACATAAGGATCTGTTCAAGTTATGTTAAGATTCGTGAAACTTCACATGGCTCATAAAATGAGTGATACGTGAAGGTGATTCATGATGGCTCTGTGAATATGAGAGTACATGTGTCACAAGCGATTCGTGAATCAGTGGAAGCATAGAGATACGTGATGATTCGTAAAATGCACAAAACATGCAGTATTCGATGCTCCCGAGGGGGATAACATCTCATAAAAAGATTCATATAGTACCAATCCGTGCTTCCAACGTGTCAGCATCAAGTAAAGTAATCTAGAGCAAGAATATAAATCCTAGCAAGTATGAAACGGTCAGAGAATGTACTCGCCTGATAACTGAATGTTCGAAGAGGGTGTACTGCCTGAGGAGAGGTGTCTGTCTCCTAATCAGAGCAACACAAGTCACAACATGTCTAAAATGATAATAAGATGCAATTCAATGCATTCTATATGAATCTAGGTTAGGTCCAATCTAGGTTAGGCTAATCTAAACCACAAGGCCATCAATTAAATAATATTTAAATCATACTGTCACCCTCACTTTTTCCAGTTAGGGGTAAAATGGTAATTTTCCATTTTATATTATTTTTGGGAATTTTATTTCATGAATAATATTATTTAATTATTATTGGAGTCGGGTTTGAATTTCATCGCATTCCGAGTTAATTCGGGACCCCGGTGAATTTCGACTTGAGCTGTAATTAGCCTGTTAGCTAACCATGGTCCACCACACTAAAAATTTGGGTTTAAGAGTTTGGACTAGTTCCCCATGAGTAATTTAGTTTAATTATGATTTTTATTTATTTTTAGCAACTTCCTAAACCTAATTTGGAAATTGTTTAATATTAGGCTTAGGGAGGGGCAAACTTGTAATTTACAAGTGCCCCTCACCCACCATGTTTGGCCGGCCCCTATAGGCAGCCCCCCTCCACCTCTTTTCCTTCATCACCAAGAAAACTCTCTCTCTTCAATTCTTTCTTCCAACTTCTCCTTCTTCCTCTTCAACCTACAATTAGGTAAGCTTTAATCTTCTAATTTAATTCTCTTTTGCATATAGTTCATTCACATTAATTAGAGGTATGACCATTCTCTTCCATTTGCCCACAAATTTGTAGGTTTTCCATAGAAAAATAGGTTAAGGATTATTTAGGATTTAATCATTTGTGAGTGGTATATATATATATATACATATATATATATATATATATATATATATATATATATATATATATATATATATATATATATATATACATGTGTATTTATGTGTGTATATTTATTTATGTATTTGTGTGTGTGTAGAGGAGGGTGATTTTGTGTCATGGGGATGGTGGTGTTGGGAGAGTGGTGTGTGTGTGTTTGTGTTGTGTGAGGATGTGTGTGTGTGTGTGTTTATATATATATATATATATATATATATATATATATATATATATATATATATATATATATATATATATATATATATATATATATATAACTAGATATCTATCTAAAATCTATCTAGATATCTATCCATCCCTCACATAACTATACATACATACATATATATATATATATATATATATATATATATATATATATATATATATATATATATATATATATATATATATATATATATATATATATATATATATATATATATATATATGAGGTGTATATATATAGGGAGATAGAAGAGAAGAAGAAGAAGAAGAATAAGACCAGCAACAGCAGCAGCAGCAGCAGCCTAGGCTGCTGCCAGGACTGAACAGCCCCCCCCCCCCCCACCTTGGTTTAAGGCCTATAAACCCCCCCTTCACCTAATATATGTATATATATATAGATATATATATATATATATGTATTATATATGGTTGGAATCGTATAGAAGAGTAGAAAACGATTATAGAATGAGAAGTTAGAAAAGAATTAGAGGTTAGAACAAAAGATAGGAAGAAGTTAGAAGAAAAGGGAAAAAGCTAGAATAAAAAAAGGGAAAAACCGAGTTAGAGGGCGAAACAGAGTTCGGAGTATCCGATTGAGTTGAAACTTGGCGTGGGGCATGAATACGTGATTTAGATTTTGCGAGTAGGCTTCCGGGTGGAATTCGGGGTCGTAGGGCGCCCGTATCGCGCCGTATCGGTGCGTATCTTAAAATATTCAAGATTTTGACAACGGGCCGTATCGTGGACCGAATGTCCACGTTACCTAGGTATTTTGGTAGATATTATATGTATAGGCTAGTATCATACTACCCTAGGGAGATCGGGTCAAAATATCAAGCGTAGGTAGGCTAACTGGATAGTTGCCGAAGCTAGAATTTTACCCTTTTTAAGGGTAAAATAGGATATTGGCCTACGGCCAAGATATGAGTTTCGAAGTCTAAGATGGACTTGGATATGGGTTGTAGAGGTTGGTAATAGTTAGAAATAGTCGCCTAGACCTAGTCTTGGCCCCGGTTGACCACGGTTGACTTTTTGGACCAAAAGTCAACTATGGGTCAACGCTTTACCCAAATTAGTCCCAATTTCCATTAGACTTTTATAGTTGACCAAAAGTCAACTATTAGTCACCATTGACCTAGGGTTGACCATGGTTGACCTAGAGTTGACTAGAGTTGACCAGAGTTGACCAGTTGACCAAAAGTCAACTGTAGGCCAACTCTTGATCCCGTTTGACTTTCTTCGACTTGTTTTGACCCGTGATGCCTGGTATGACCTAGGATTGACTTGGGTTGGCTTAGATTGACTTGATATGACTTGATTTGACCTAGATTGACTTGACAGGACTTAGTGTGACTCAGTGAGACCTAGTTTGACCTAGATTGCATATCATTCATTGTAAATCATTCCTAAACTTGTTTAAACCTAAATTAACTTACAGTATCTCATATTTAGGTCTTCTGATACCGCTCTGAGCATTGATATACCATACAGCTCAGGACAGCAGACGAGTACATTCACTGATAGTTTTCATTGTCTTGATATTTGCTATATCCGATTCAGTCGTAGTGTCTTACTTGATTCTCAGACACGATAGTTCACGGACTAGTATTGTCGGATTCCTGTCATGAGATGTCATTCTTAGATTTCTTGGGATACTGGTACTTGCTTAGTCTTGATTCTCGTACTTGTATTGACGCAGATTCCTGAAGAGGACTTGCTCCCCTCTTTGGAAATCTCGCGTCATGACGTGCTATGTCCGGATCCGTATACTACTCGGGAAAATGGAGAATATTATAGATAATATGATCAATGCCCCCTTGAGTTACTCCTTGTACCATAGCCATACCCTCACCTCACGATGGGTATAGCCTGACCTGTGTTACTTCTCGCTCCATAGCTTACCATCCCGACCGGGCCGAGTCCACGTACTTGTAGCCGGTCGGCTGGAAGCCTGATGCTTGACCCATACCGATCACATTAGGCTATAATATTCGAGGCACATTTTATATTTACTTTTCCTGCCATATATCCTGTTCTGTTCTATATTCAGTACTTTCTCACCATGCATGATATACAGTTACTCACATGCTCTACATGCCTTTACATTGTACCTTAATTTGGAGACTAAGTTCTGCTCGGGAGGAGAGTTACAACCCCGGTCCTTGTTTGGTTTAAGGGTTGTAACTCGGCTTCCGAATGGTTCCCAAGTCTTCATACATCTTTGTCTTGTAGTTCATTATACTGTCTCTTATAGAACTTGTCAATTCATATGGAACTGCTGTTAGTGTTTGTACTTGCTCATTTTCCTGACAGGATACCGTTATGATATATTACAGATGATTCTGATGCGGACTGCTCGACCTATTATGGGCTCGAGTCAGATGGTGTAGCCTTAGATCGTGGCCTTATAGTGGAGCCACTAGATTTTGTACTTCCAGAGTAGTGTAGGTTAGCTAGGTTTGACTGGACTGCGATCCAGCTAGCTTATCAGACTGTAGTTTCTATATTCTATTTTGATACTCTGGGATGTTGTATATATCTGGACTTGTATTAGACTGTGGACTTATTTACTCTTTCATTTATCATGTCTTTTCTCTGAGCTATCTACCTTAGTTTTATTCTGTGATTGAGACTGTATTGTTATGTCACATCCATTCGGAGAGTATATACTGTACAGGTACATTTTAACTGTTAGTCGTAGGTATTTACAGACGTTATATACAACGTTCTACCGCCGATTCTGCGGCGTAGGCTGGACGTACCCACGTACTCGTGTCCCTCATAAGGGTGCGGGTCGTGACACATTTTTGTGGTGGCCCACGCAGGTCCAGTGTCGCAATTAGTGCGATCTCGTAATGGTGCTCGACTTAGAGTACTAATTACGAGCCTGCGATTAGGACGTAGGACCTAGGACATGATATGAGTTTCTCAATCACACCTAGGAAATTTCTGATCTTTTGATTGTCATGATTATTCACCTTGTATTAAATTAATTGTCCTTCTTTGATAATCTACTCATGTGCCATATTAATCTCCTTATTTTAATTCGTCTCCAGGATGACGAAGACACATCCGCAGGCCTCTGGATCGAGTAGCTTGCCTGAGAGATCTGATCAGGCCGAGGAGGAGGTTCATGAGACTGTCTCCAGTGATTCTACTATTCCAGAGACCCAGGCAGTTGCGCAGGGAGGTCTACCACCTCCACCCCAGAGGGTTACGGCCGTTCTTCCAGAGATACTGCCGCCAGCACCACCGATACCGATGGATACACATCACATGTTCCTTCTCCTTCAGCAGATGATGGAGACACAGCGGGCCCAGGCAGAGGCGTCGTAGCGCCAATCGGAGGCGTCACACCGACAGATCGAGATGCTGAGACAGAGTATGGAGAACTCGCATCAGCTTGCCCTGGCAGCAGTAGAGAGAGTGGCACCGGGTACGGTGCAGGGCCCTACTGGCCAGCAGCCGTGCCAGCAGCAGTCCAGACCGGGGACAGTGTTAGACTTCAGGAAGATGAGCTCCAGGGACTTCACAGGCACGGAGGGCATCCTTTTCGCAGACGACTGGCTAGAGGATGTAGAGCGGAGCATGGAGCTGACAGAGGTTCCTAGAGCGCTTTGGATTTCGGCCGCAGCCAGCCGATTCTTCGACATTGTGCTGACATGGTACCGTACGGATCCTCATGCGTCGGTGAGAGGGCTGACTTGGGAGAACTTCCGGAGGCTCTTCAAGGAGAAGTTCTTCCCGGACGTGGCTCTTACAGCATTGGAGGGCCAGTTCGTGGGTCTAGTTCAGGAGAACTCGTCGGTGGACGAGTATGCAGCTGAGTTCTTCCGCCTTAGCAGGTTCGCTCCCGGTATGATCCAGGATGAGGGGCAGAAGGCTCGTAAGTTCCGCAGGGGACTTATTCATGCAGTGCGCACCCGCACCTCGGGTCGCCGTGACGCGACGTTCGATCAGATACTGATGGACACGCAGATCGCAGAGGAGGACTTCGGCCTCAGGCCGAAGAAGAGCGGAGATGCTATGGGGGCGAGTTCCAGTACGGGACCGTCTAAGCGTCCCCATATTCAGCAGCAGCAGAGGCTATTTCAGCAGCAGCAGCCTCTGTTGCAGATTCAGCAGGCACCGGTGCGTGCCCAGCAGCACCAGGGCCAGAGGCAGACCCAGCAGTGTGCTTACTGCGGGAAGACGGGGCACAGCAGAGACATATGCCGGAGGAGGTTCGACGCTTGCCTATTCTGCGGAGGGACCGACCACCAGCTGAAGGGCTGCCCTACTCGGGCAGCCAAGGGAGGCCAGGACAGGGTGCAGCCAGCTAGAGGACCAGCGGTTCAGCAGAGGGGTCCTCCACTCCAGACCCAGCAGCAGCGTTTTGTCCAGCACCAGAGGGGAGCACCCGCGGGCAGGGTGTTCGCTTTGGCAGCAGAGGAGGAGACAGAGCCCGTGGGAGATGTTGTTGCAGGTCATGTTCTCCTAGATTCTTTCCCTGCTTTCGCCTTATTTGATTCTGGGGCGACCCATAGTTTTGTGTCTATTTCTTTTGCACTGAAACACAATATCATTGCTGAATATATGGGTAGGACTTGCAAGATTATGACCGGGGGAGGTATTATCCTGGTTAATAATATTTGCAAGGGGCGGAGAGTCACTCTGAGAGGCCGAGACTTGAGTGCGTGTCTGCTCGTATGCCCCTACCGAGGTACGATATGGTACTCGGTATGGATTGGTTGAGCATGCACCATGCTAGCATTGATTGTAGAGGAGGCATAGTTCTTTTTAGGACGCCGGGTGAGCCAGAGATCGAGTTTGCTCGAGGAGTAGCGGAGCAGGAGGCTGGATTCTGCGGAGCTTTGTTGGCGGGGCAGGATTTGCCATATCCGTTGATTGCTGAGTTCTCGGATGTCTTTTCCGAGGAGTTGCCGGGGATGCCGCCAGACAGGGACATTGAGTTCTCCATAGACTTGGTGCCGGGCGCCGAGCCCATCTCGCAGCATGTCTATAGGGTGAACAACAGCGAGTTGATAGAGCTGAAGAAGCAAGTCGACGAGCTGCAGGACAAGGGGTTCATCAGATCCAGTTTTTCGTCCTGGGGAGCGCCAGTCCTGTTCGTGCCGAAGAAGGACGGTACGTCCCACATGTGCATTAATTACCGGGCGCTCAACAACCTCACTATCAAGAATAGGTACCCTTTGCCGAGGATCGACGACTTGTTCGATCAGCTGAGTGGGGCAAAGGTCTTTTCGAAGATAGATTTGAGGTCCGGGTATCACCAGCTGAAGGTGAGGCGGGATGACATTCCCAAGACGGCATTTCAGACTCGGTACGGCCAGTACGAGTTTACAGTGATGCCATTTGGGTTGACCAATGCTCCCGCGGTGTTCATAAACTTGATGAACAAGGTATTCCATCAGTACCTTGACAAGTTCGTGGTGGTCTTCATAGACGATATCTTGATCTATTCGAAGACGCAGGAGGAGCATGAGGAGCACTTGAGAGTTGTGTTAGAGACTCTGAGGAGGGAGCAACTCTACGGGAAGCTTTCGAAGTGTGAGTTCTTCTTAGACCAGGTGGAGTTCCTAGGTCATGTTGTGACCGAGCACGGGATTTCAGTAGACCAGAGGAAGATTTCGACAGTGGAGTCTTGGTCTACGCCCAGTTCAGTTGCCGAGGTTCGGAGCTTTCTGGGTTTGGCTGGTTATTACCGGAAGTTCATCCAGGACTTCTCGAGGATTGCAGAGCCGATGACTAGACTCACCAGGAAGGACGTGGAGTTCGTCTGGACTGATGAGTGTCAGGCTGCATTCGATGAGCTGAAGAGGAGGTTGACTTCAGCTCCGATCCTGACTTTGCCATCTGGGTCAGGAGGGTTCTCGATCTTCAGCGATGCTTCCGGGAAGGGTTTAGGGTGTGTTCTTCAGCAGCACGGGAAGGTGATTGCCTATGCATCCAGGCAGTTGCGTCCTCATGAGAAGAACTATCCTACTCATGATCTGGAGTTGGCCGCAGTTATTTTTGCTTTGAAGTTGTGGAAGCATTACCTGTACGGAGAGCGAGTTGAGATCTTCACACAAGAGCTTGAAGTACGTGTTCACTCAGAAGGAGTTGAACATGCGACAGAGGCGGTGGTTAGAGCTGATGAAGGACTTCGATATATCCTTGCAGTATCATCCGGGGAAGGCCAACGTAGTTGCAGATGCCTTGAGCAGGTATCCTGTTGCTATGTTCTTGACGACAGATCGTTATTTGTTGGCCGACCTGGATAGTTTAGGTATCGAGGTCATCATTCCGGGCATGGAGATCCAGATGTGGGGTTTGCAGATTCAGTCTGAGCTGATGGATAGAGTCAGGTCAGCGGAGTATGATGATGTTGCCCTGAGGAGCATCAGGGAGCAGGTGAGGATGAGCTTGCTTGACGATTTCTCTTTAGCCGAAGACGGGTCGTTGCGACACGGTACTAGGCTGTGCGTTCCGCGTGGAGAGCTTCGGGAGGAGGTTCTTCAGGAGGCGCATCGCTCTCAGTATTCTATGCATCCTGGAGCCAACAAGATGTATAGGGACCTGAGAGAGCACGTATGGTGGTATGGCATGAAGTGCGAGGTAGCTCAGTTTGTATCTCGTTGTCTTGTGTGTCAGCAGGTGAAGGCCGAGAGGCAGAGACCAGGTGGATTGCTACAGCCGCTACCCATTCCCGAGTGGAAGTGGGAGCATATTACCATGGACTTTGTATCTGGACTTCCACGATCGCCAGGAGGGAAGGACGCGGTTTGGGTCATAGTTGATAGATTGACCAAATCGGCCCACTTTTTGCCTTTCAAAGTGGGTTTGTCTACGGAGAGGCTGGCTGAGCTGTATGTTCGTCAGATTGTGAGATTACACGGAGTTCCGGTGAGCATAGTTTCAGATCGGGATAGCCGATTCACTTCCCACTTCTGGAGGAGTTTGCAGGCTAGCTTGGGCACCTCGCTCAAGTTTAGTACTGCTTATCATCCTCAGACAGACGGGCAGTCGGAGAGGACCATCCAGACTCTGGAGGATATGCTTCGCACATGTGTGCTAGATCTCGGGAGTTCTTGGGAGGACCATCTTCACCTGGTAGAGTTTGCTTGCAACAACAGCTACCAGGCCAGTATAGAGATGTCACCATTTGAGGCTCTATATGGACGGAGATGCCGTACACCTTTGTCTTGGGACGATATTGGCGAGCGGGCACTTCTTGGGTCGGAGATGGTTGTGGATGCGGCCGAGAAGGTCAGATTGATTAGAGACAGACTCCGGGTGGCTCAGGATAGGCAGCGGCATTGGACCGATAGTCATCGGAGACTGTTAGAGTTCGAGGTTAGTTTCAGTTCTTGTCATGATTGTTGTGATTGTTTGTTAGTTGTGTGTTGAGTTTTTGTCTTGTGTTTAGGTTGGTGACATGGTATTTCTGAGGATATCCCCGACACGTGGCACTATTCGCTTTGGCAGCGGTAGAAAGCTCAGTCCGCGCTACATCGGACCTTTCACCATCTTAGAGAGGATCGGTGCAGTAGCCTACCGACTGGACTTGCCTACCAGGCTCGAGGGAGTGCACAACGTGTTTCATGTATCCCAGCTGAGGCGGTACGTGGCAGATCCTAGCCACGTATTGGACCATTCAGCGATACAGGTGGGACCTACTCTCAGCTATCCAGAGCAGCCAGTGGAGATTCTGGATCGCAGGGAGAAGGTGCCCCGGAACCAGGTCATACCCTTGGTTCGGGTTGCGTGGAGACATCACTCTCCAGGTGAGTCTACCTGGGAGAGGGAGGACGACATGCGGGAGCGTTTCCCTTATCTTTTCGCGCCCTGAGGTATAAATTTATTTCTTTTAAATCTGTTTGTGATTTCCTGTGCTTGTTGTCTTCAATTTCGAGGACGAAATTTTTTTAAGGTGGATAGACTTGTCACCCTCACTTTTTCCAGTTAGGGGTAAAATGGTAATTTTCCATTTTATATTATTTTTAGGAATTTTATTTCATGAATAATATTATTTAATTATTATAGGAGTCGGGTTCAAATTTCATCGCATTCCGAGTTAATTCGGGACCCCGGTGAATTTCGACTTGAGCTGTAATTAGCCTGTTAGCTAACTATGGCCCACCACACTAAAAATTTGGGTTTAAGAGTTTGGACTAGTTCCCCATGAGTAATTTAGTTTAATTATGATTTTTATTTATTTTTAGCAACTTCCTAAACCTAATTTGGAAATTCTTTAATATTAGGCTTAGGGAGGGGCAAACTTATAATTTACAAGTGCCCCTCACCCACCATGTTTGGCCGGCCCCTATAGGCAGCCCCCCTCCATCTCTTTTCCTTCATCACCAAGAAAACTCTCTCTCTTCAATTCTTTCTTCCAACTTCTCCTTCTTCCTCTTCAACCTACAATTAGGTAAGCTTTAATCTTCTAATTTAATTCTCTTTTGCATATAGTTCATTCACATTAATTAGAGGTATGACCATTCTCTTCCATTTGCCCACAAATTTGTAGGTTTTCCATAGAAAAATAGGTTAAGGATTATTTAGGATTTAATCATTTGTGAGTGGTATATATATATATACATATATATATATATATATATATATATATATATATATATATATATATATACATGTGTATTTATGTGTGTATATTTATTTATGTATTTGTGTGTGTGTAGAGGAGGGTGATTTTGTGTCATGGGGATGGTGGTGTTGGGAGAGTGGTGTGTGTGTTGTGTTGTGTGAGGATGTGTGTGTGTGTGTTTATATATATATATATATATATATATATATATATATATATATATATATATATATATATATATATATATATATATATATATATATATATATATATATATATATATATATATATGTATAGTTATGTGAGTGTGTATATATATAGATATGAGTGTATTTATATATATACATGGATGTGTGTGTGTTATATATATATTTAGAGGGATGGATAGATATCTAGATAGATTTTAGATAGATATCTAGTTATATATATATATATATATATATATATATATATATATATATATATATATATATATATATATATATATATATATAAAAAAAAATATATATATATAAAAATATATATATATATATATATATATATATATATATATATATATATATATATATATATATATATATATATATATATATTATATATATATATATATATATATATATATATATATATATATATATATATATATATATAGAGATATATATAGATATATATATATATATATATATATATATATATATATATATATATATATATATATATATATATATATGAGGTGTATATATATAGGGAGATAGAAGAGAAGAAGAAGAAGAAGAATAAGACCAGCAACAGCAGCAGCAGCAGCAGCCTAGGCTGCTGCCAGGACTGAACAGCCCCCCCACCTTGGTTTAAGGCCTATAACCCCCCCCCCCCTTCACCTAGTATATATATATATATATATATATATATATATATATATATATATATATATATATATATATATATATATATATATATATATATATATATATATATATATATATATATATATATATATATGTATTATATATGGTTGGAATCGTAGAGAAGAGTAGAAAACGATTATAGAATGAGAAGTTAGAAAAGAATTAGAGGTTAGAAGAAAAGATAGGAAGAAGTTAGAAGAAAAGGGAAAAAGCTAGAATAAAAAAGGGAAAAACCGAATTAGTGGACGAAACGGAGTTTGGAGTATCCGATTGAGTTGAAACTTGGCGTGGGGCATGAATACGTGATTTAGATTTTGCGGGTAGGCTTCCGGGTGAAATTCGGGGTCGTAGGGCGCCCGTATCGTGCCGTATCGGTGCGTATCTTGAAATATTCAAGATTTTGACAACGGGCCGTATCGTTGACCGAATGTCCATGTTACCTAGGTATTTTGGTAGATATTATATGTATAGGCTAGTATCATACTACCCTAGGGAGATCGGGTCAAAATATCAAGCGTAGGTAGGCTAACTGGATAGTTGCCGAAGCTAGAATTTTACCCTTTTTAAGGGTAAAATAGGATATTGGCCTACGGCCAAGATATGAGTTTCGAAGTCCAAGATGGACTTGGATATGGGTTGTAGAGGTTGGTAATAATTAGAAATAGTCGTCTAGACCTAGTCTTGGCCCCGGTTGACCACGGTTGACTTTTTGGACCAAAAGTCAACTATGGGTCAACGCTTTACCCAAATTAGTCCCAATTTCCATTAGACTTTTGTAGTTGACCAAAAGTCAACTATTAGTCACCATTGACCTAGGGTTGACCTTGGTTGACCTAGAGTTGACCAGAGTTGACCAGAGTTGACCAGTTGACCAAAAGTCAACTGTAGGCCAACTCTTGATCCCGTTTGACTTTCTTTGACTTGTTTTGACCCGTGATGCCTGGTATGACCTGGGATTGACTTGGGTTGGCTTAGATTGACTTGATATGACTTGATTTGACCTAGATTGACTTGACAGGACTTAGTGTGACTCAGTGAGACCTAGTTTGACCTAGATTGCATATCAATCATTGTAAATCATTCCTAAACTTGTTTAAACCTAAATTAACTTACAGTATCTCATATTTAGGTCTTCTGATATCGCTCTGAGCATTGATATACCATACAGCTCAGGACAGCAGGCGAGTACATTTACTGATAGTTTTTATTGTCTTTATATTTGCTATATCCGATTCAGTCGTAGTGTCTTACTTGATTCTCAGACACGATAGTTCACGGACTAGTATTGTCGGATTCCTGTCATGAGATGTCATTCCTAGATTTCTTGGGATACTGGTACTTGCTTAGTCTTGATTCTCGTACTTGTATTGACGCAGATTCCTGAAGAGGACTTGCTCCCCTCTTTGGAAATCCCGCGTCATGACGTGCTATGTCCGGATCCGTATACTACTCGGGGAAATGGAGAATATTATAGATAGTGTGATCAATGCCCCCTTGAGTTACTCCTTGCACCATAGCCATACCCTCACCTCACGATGGGTATAGCCTGACCTGTGTTACTTCTCGCTCCATAGCTTACCATCCCGACCGGGCCGAGTCCACGTACTTGTAGCCGGTCGGCTGGAAGCCTGATGCTTGACCCATACCGATCACATTAGGCTATAATATTCGAGGCACATTTTATATTTACTTTTCCTGTCATATATCCTGTTCTGTTCTATATTCAGTACTTTCTCACCCTGCATGATATACAGTTACTCACATGCTCTACATGCCTTTATATTGTACCTTGATTTGGAGACTAAGTTCTGCTCGGGAGGAGAGTTACAACCCCGGTCCTTGTTTGGTTTAAGGGTTGTAACTCGGCTTCCGAACGGTTTCCAAGTCTTCATACATCTTTGTCTTGTAGTTCATTATACTGTCTCTTATAGAACTTGTCAATTCACATGGAACTGCTGTTAGTGTTTGTACTTGCTCATTTTCCTGACAGGATACCGTTATGATATATTACAGATGATTCTGATGCGGACTGCTCGACCTATTATGGGCTCGAGTCAGATGGTGTAGCCTTAGATCGTGGCCTTATAGTGGAGCCACTAGATTTTGTACTTCCAGAGTAGTGTAGGTTAGCTAGGTTTGACTGGACTGCGATCCAGCTAGCTTATCAGACTGTAGTTTCTATATTCTATTTTGATACTCTGGGATGTTGTATATATCTGGACTTGTATTAGACTGTGGACTTATTTACTCTTTCATTTATCATATGTCTTTCCTCTGAGCTATCTACCTTAGTTTTATTCTGTGATTGAGACTGTATTGTTATGTCACCTCCATTCGGAGAGTATATACTGTACAGGTACATTTTAACTGTTAGTCGTAGGTATTTACAGACGTTATATACAGCGTTCTACCGCCGATTCTGCAGCGTAGGCTGGACGTACCCACGTACTCGTGCCCCTCATAAGGGTGCGGGTCGTGACACATACCATTCTAATTAATCATATTAAATTCCAAATAATATATATTAAATTCAAATAATTCAAAAATAACAAAAATACCCTCAAACTAGAAATGTGGTAGTGACAAATCTACCCTCCTTAAAAAAAATTTCGTCCTAGAAATTGAAAGGCGAAACTAACAATGAGAAGGATAGACAATCATACCTCACGGTCCAAAAAGATAAGGGTATCGCTCGCGCATCTCATCCTCCCGCTCTTAGGTAGACTCTCCTGGAGAATGATGCCTTCATGCGATGCGAACCAAGGAGATCACCTGGTTTCTCAGCACCTTCTCTCGGCGATCCAGAGTCTCCACAAGCTGCTCTGGATAATAGAGAGTAGGTCCAACCTCAATCTCTGAATGATCGAGCACATGGCTAGGGTCAGCCACGTACCGTCTCAACTTTGATAAATGGAATATGTTGTGGACACCCACCAGTCCAGGTAGTATGTCTAGCCTGTATGCTACGTCACCGACTCTCCCGCTGATTATGAAAGGTTCGATGAAGTGCGGGCTAAGCTTCCCACCTCCACCAAAACGTATAGTACCACGAGTCAGAGATATTCGCAGAAAAACTATGTCTCTGACCTAAACACAAACAAGGTCTCATGTTAACTATGATAAACAAACATGATTCAACAAAACACAAACAACAAACAACAAACCTAAATCTAATCCTACTCTAATCTGTACCTCAAACTCCAACAGCCTCCGGTGTCTATCGGCCCAGTGTCGATGTCTGTCCTGTGCCACACGAAGTCTGTCCCTGATGAGCTTCACCTTCTCGGCTGTGTCAACAACCATCTCTGGTTCCAGTAAAGCTCGTTCACCAACATCATCCCAAGATAAGGGTGTACGACACCTACGTCCGTACAGAGCCGCGAAAGGTGACATCTCAATGCTGGCCTAAAAACTGTTGTTGTAAGCAAACTCTACCAAATATAGATGATCCTCCTAGGAACCTCCAAAGTCCATGACCCATGTCCGCAGCATATCCTCGAGCGTCTGAATAGTCCTCTCTGACTGTCCGTCCGTCTGGGGGTAGTATACAGTACTAAACTTGAGCTGAGTGCCCAAGCTAGTCTGCAGACTCTTCCAGAAATGGAAAGTAAAGTGACTATCCCGATCCGAGACGATGCTGACCAAAACTCCGTGAATCCTGACAATCTTCTACATGTACATCTCCGCAAGCCTCTCTGTAGACGTACCCACCTTGAATGGCAAGAAGTGGGCCGATTTGGTCAACCTGTCAACGATGACCCAAATCGCGTCTTTCCCTCCTGGTGTACGTGGCAACCCAGATACAAAATCCATGGTGACATGCTCCCACTTCCACTCTGGAATGGACAACGACTGCAATAATCCTCCAAGCCTCTGCCTCTCTGCCTTGACCTGCTGACAGACCAAGCACCTAGCTACGAAGCGAGCTACCTCCCACTTCATCCCGTACCACCAAACATGCTCCCTCAGATCTCGGTACATCTTGTTGGCACCAGGATGTATAGAGTACTGAGATCTGTGGGCCTCCTGCAAAACCTGCTCCCTGAGATTCAGTTATCTACAAATCTAATATTCCTGTCCTGACTGGACCTGTTAAAATTTTACAGATGATTGCCCTGAGGACACTTGCCCTACTCATTATGGACCTGACGAAGGATTAGCTACCTTTGGCCCCGACACTCAGGAGTGATCGGGATTTAGTTTAGTAGATTTGCATCTGTTTCCATGTAGAACTTGTTGTATTGGAATTTAGCCTGGGCGCATGGACTTTCTCTCCTAATGATGTGCCAATATTTTTGATGCGCAGCTATTTTATATGCGCTGATGCTGAGTTGTACATAAGTTCTTTTGCTAACTCTTCTTATTCTCTTCTTGTGTTGTTGCAGTGTCTTTGACGAAAGTAGATGTTGTCATGAAAAAGGAGATACTGCCCTCTTTTGTCAAAGAAGAACCAATGATCGTCAAGGAAGAGAAACTCCAAAAGCTGAAGTTATTGTTAAGGGAGAACCAGTATCGGAAGAAAGTGGCACCGGGAGCTCTGGTCATCCTTCTCCTGCAGAGGACCTTAACCAATTGGAGCCTTCATATGGGCGATGGTTGAGGGAGTGGTATATGCCTCAACGTAACTATCATCCATGACTATAGGATTTCGTCGTCCGTTTTGCAGCTGCCATTTTCGGAGAATAAAGCTAAAGCCAATTTCCTTTTCTTGTCTTAGTGTTTCCTATCTTTGTTCTTCAATGTCTTGAGATGTAGTTTGCTTTTGTTTTTTTTAGTGCTGATGTAGTCGTTTACTTTTATTGGATGAAGAAATAAAGAACTTTTGATTTGTTCAACTTTTATGATGAAGTTGATTTTTGTGGACCTATTATCTTTTGTGCAGCTTCGTTTTTAGGTACAGATAATAAGTTGGAAGAGGGAACCCGCATATTTACTCAGAGGTAATATCGACGTGGTAAATATGGGGTTAATGGTAGAGTTTTTCTACTCATAGGTAATATGGATGTGATAAGAATGAACTCGATGAGGATACAAAGAACAACTCAGAGGTGATATGGACGTGGATGTTCAATGATTGCGGTGTAACAACGCGAGGCTTGTTAGATGAGACGTTCACTCAGAGGTAATGTGGATATGGTAAACATAGCATTTAGCGTCATCTTACGAAATATAAGTTTTAGATTTGTGGGGGTGTAGAGAAACAACTCAGAGGTGATATGGACATGGATGTTTTCTACTGGGGAGAGAGTGTATTGGAGCGACTAAACTCCAAAAGCACGTCATTATCAAGGAGGATGAACTCGGTTGGTCGAGCTCATAGGTTCTCCGATTGGGAAGATGGAAGTATATGTTGAGAACTTTCAAGAATAGTACTTCTTTAGGAACTTGCCGTTGATTGGCATCATAAACAAGTCCACATTTGGTTTTGCGAGCCAGTAAGCCCCGTTAGAGTACACCGTCTCTATGATGAAGTGGCCTTCCCATTTGGGTTCGAACTTTCCTGGTGTCTTGTGAGTCATTACTATTGGTCTCCTGACTGACAGAACAAGGTCGACCACTTGGAAAGTCCTTTGTTTGACCTTCTTGTGAAAGCCTGTAAAAATCGAGATTGGTAGAGCCCGATGCGCTATTGAGCCAAGAGATATTTTTCGTCCAGAGCCTCCAATTCTTACAGACAGCGTCGTTGATTATCTTCCTCTATCAATTGACTTGTAGTAGCCACTCGTAACGAGGGGATCTGGATTTCCAGAGGCAGCACTGCTTCACTCCCATAGACCAGAAAGAATGGTGTATTGCCTGTTGGAGTCTGTACCGTTATGCGGTATGCCCAAAGGCATTCGCCTAGCTTCTCATTCCTGTCGTGTTTACTAGTTGACACGACCTTTTTGAGTAGCTTAACAATGGTTTTATTGAAAGATTCGGCCAATCCGTTTGCTGCCGGATTATAAGCGGTAGATGCCACGTTCTGAATACTATTCTTGTCACAGAATCTGCTGAACACATGGCTTATGAATTATGGACCATTGTCGTGGATGATCCTCCGGGGTACCCTAAAATGGTAGATGACGTGATATTTGATGAAGCTGATCACCTTCGAGCTCTTTACCTCTGTCAGCTGTACTGCTCCCGCCCACTTAGAGAAGTAGTTGGTGATTGCCAGGATAAAGCGATGACCTCTGGATGATGGAGGGGTAATTGGTCCCACTATCTATACCCCAGGCTTCGAATGGCCAGGAGGCAATCGTATGGTGTAGAGGCTCTGAAGGCCGATGGATGAAGTCAGCGTAGAGCTGACAAACATGGCACTTCTTTGCATACTCAGTAGCGTCGGCCATCATAGTAGGCCAGTAATAGCCCATACGTCGGAGTCGGTCCTGTAGCTTAGGCCGGGTTGATGAGCTTTGCATGTCCCGTCATGGGCTTCTTAAAGAGCTTCAGCTGCTTCCTCGTTTGATAAACGTCGGAGAAGAAGCCCGTCAGGAGTGGCGGCACAATATTTTGGTGGTTGTATCGTAGTAGAATCGAAGATAGCACCTTTTGATAAAGACTGCTTCCTTAGAGTCGTCTGGGAGGATTCTATAGGCTGCAAAGTCGATGAACGAAAACTTCCAATCTCTGATATTGACACTAGCGTTTGCAGGTGGGGCATAGTTCAAAGACATGCAAAGATTATTTCTGGGGCACGCTAGATCTTGGCCTACCACTGTAATGAAGTGTTGAGTCCCGATAGGTGCCGCCAATGAGGTAGCGAGGCCAGCCATGGCATCGGCTTCCAGGTTTTATAGTCAAGGTACGTGTTTTATGAAGAACTCAGTGAAGGTTGAGATAATGTCCAAGGCTGCTTTGTGATAAGGGACCAAGTCTTCGTAGCGGACTTCGTATTATCCTCGGACCTGGTTGACGACGAGTTTCGAGTCGCCATAAGACTCGACGTATTCAACCCCCAGCTATCTTACTAACTGGGGTCCAATGATGAGGGCGTTGTATTCTGCCACATTGTTGGAGCATGGTTCTGTGAGGGAATAAGCGCGCACCAACTTGTCGGGAGTGATCAAGACTACCCCCAATTCTATGATGATCTGACCCTTGGGGCCTGTTCTTGAAGTGCCGTCGAAGAACATCCGTCAGACAGAGTTCACTTCGGCCATGTTGGACTTTAGCACCTCATCTGGAACGTCTTCATAGAGTTTGGATGGCTCCAAAATAGGGTATGCCGCTAAGAAGTCGGCCAGTGCTTTGCCCTTGACAGCTTTTTGTGGGGCAAATACCATATCATATGGTGTCAATAGTATTGCCTATGTAGCCAATCGAGAGTTTAGCACTCATGGCTTTTTCATGAGAACCCTGAGTGGATTGACTCAGAAAATGACATGGATCGTCTGTCCCGAGACATAATGACGAGTCTTTTGGATGTCAAATACCAGAGCTAGACATTCTTTCTCGACGGGGTTGTACCGGTGTTCGGCCCCTATCATTGTTCTGCTCAGTAGTAGATAGCTTGCTCGTAGCCTGTATCCTAGTTCTGAGCTAACCAGACACCGAGGGAATGATCCATTGCATGGACATAGAGCATAAAGGGTTTGCCTGCGATCGATGCTACCAGGACCGGGGGACTTGTGAGATAGGCCTTGATGTTGTCAATTGTCTTCTGACATTCTTTCATCCAGACGTAGGAAACCCCCTTCTTCATGAGTTTGTTAAAGGGTTGGCATTTTTCGGAAAGATTAGCGATAAACCTTCGGATATATGCGAGACGCCCTTGTTGTCCTCGGAGTTCTCTAATGTTCTTCGGCGGGTGCATGTCAAGGATGGCTTTGGTCTTCTCGGGGTCAACATGGATGCCTTTTGTAGTGATGATGAAGCCCAAAAATTTGTCGCTGGAAACCCCGAGAAAGGATTTAGCCGGGTTTAATTTAAGCTGGTGCGACCGTATAAGATCGAAGACCGTTCTCAGATCTTGTAAGTGATCACTTCATAGACGACTTTTGATGGCAATGTCGTCAATATAGTATTTGACTATCTTTTGTAGATGTTGGTGGAAGATGGTGCTCATTGCTCGTTGGTACGTGGCACCTGCATTTCTTCAAGCCAAAGGGCATCACTGTGTAATAATAAACCCCCTTTGGAGTCCTAAACGATGTATGTTTTTCGTCCTCTAGGAACATCTTGACCTGGTTGTAGCCCGAATATCCGTCCATGAAGGACATTCGTTCAAAGTCGCATGTATTGTCGATCATTACGTCGGTGATTGGGAGTAGGAACTCGTCTTTCGGACAGATAGAGTTGAGGTCCCGAAAGTCGATGCAGACTCGAATCTTTCTGTTCATTTTAGTAATGGGAACGACATTAGCTACCCAATCTGGGTGTTATTCCTCGTGAATAAACCAACTGTCTAAGAGCTTATCCACTTCTTTATCAATAACGTCCATGATGTTAGGACGGAAGCGCCATTGTTGCTGCTTAACAGGCTTAGCGTTGGGTAAGATATTAAGCTTGTGCATTGCGACTTGTGGATCTAAACCTAGCATGTCTTCATAACTCCAGACGAAGACGTCAATATATTCTTTGACAAGTTGAATCAAGGATTCCTAATCTTCTTCTGCCAAACTTTTGCTGATGAAGATGGGTTTAGATGAGGATTCATCCCCTAAGTCGATCTGCTCGACTTTATCTTCAGTAGGTGGTTCTCGTAGTTCGAAACGAGATTCCTACTATGTACCTAGACATTGAGCCCAGGGTTCTTCTTCGAAGAATTCTACTGCTTGACCATTGTCTTCTTCTTCTTAAGGATGTACGGATGTCATGTTAACGGACAACACTTTCCTGAAGATCGGACCCATACTGGTATCGGAGTCCCAAGTTGAAGCTTCAGATGAGTGAGAGTGTGTAGCCTCTTCAGTTTCTGAACTCTCTGGAGTTGTCGGAGGTGTGATGTAGCCTACCCCCCATCGAGTGCGATGGTAATAGTCTTGTGGCTTCCCTTTTGGAACTAGAGCCGTAAAGGAAGATGTCGGCCTCTGCCATAGTTTAGACCCTGGCCGCTTTTCAAGTCATAGCCCATCTTTTGAATGAGGTACTTTGCTTGATTGGTGTACCGATATACTTATATTCTACCGGTATCAGGTTCTGGCTCGACTGGAGAGAGGTCCTGATGATGCTCGACTTTGCCGAAGATGATAGGTTTTTCATCCTGCTTCTAGGACGGAACTATATAACAGACTCCTTCGTACAAGATGAATAGATTTACATGATTGACAGTCGTTATTTGTGTTTGCAACGACTGAAAGGCATTATCTAGAGTATACATGGCATTCCAATGTGGAAAACTAGAATAATTCAAAGATGGCCTTTTATTGATAAAATACGGGATCTTGTCCCGGAGAATTACATCATCGAGAGATATGGTGTCCATATTGGCAGATATGTACTCTCCCAGTTCTTCGTCAGTGAGCACCGGAGTAGCCTTGGGCGATTCGGGAGAGTTCATCGAGAGTTTAACACGTACTGCTCTTGAGCATGTGCTAAGAGGTGACAGTGAGGGGAGCCGACGTTTGGAGAGATCTCCCCTTGAGCCTTACTTTGAGAGGTGCCTCAGCTGGCGCCTCGGAGACTGACACTTGGGGAGGTCTCCCTTTGGGTCGTATATTTAAAGGAACTTCAGTTGTTGTTTCAGCCAGAGGGGCTAGGGTCCTCCCGCATAGCTTGACCACGATAGGGGCTGGTGGCTGGAAAGTTTCCCTTGAGTCGCACCTTTAAGAGGGTACATAATCGATATCGGTGACATTGGTAAGGCTTCCTATCCTGTGATTAAAGATGTCTGTCTAGTTACCAAGTTAAAACATAATCTGCTCAGCATAAGTCATTTAGCTAATCACGGTTATAGCATTAACTTCGTCAAAGACAAATGTACTATAGTTGATAGCTCAACTGGTAGTACTATCTTTGAAGGTATCAGGGAAGACAACATATATGTTTTTTATCTGTTAGAAGATGCTAACAAAGCAGGTAGATACTTGATGGCCAAGAGCATTAAGAGTCAACTATGGCATATGAGACTCGGTCATGCAAACATGGACACAATTTCAAAACTATCCACAAAGAAGTTGGTACACGGCTTACCGGACATATCTTTCAAAAAGGATACGATATGTAGCGAATATGAAAAGAACAAAGCTATTCGATCCGCCTTTAAGTCCAAGAACACTGTAAGTACTACTAGACCTCTACAATTGTTGTATATGGACTTATTTGGACCTGGTAGAATTGCTAGTCTAGGTGGTAAATTATATGCATTTGTCATTGTAGATAATTTCTTTAGATACACATGGGTATATTTTCTTGCACGTAAGAACGATGCTTTGTCAGAATTCGTCATCTTTTGCAAGAAAGTACAGAATGAAAAAGGTTTCATGATTACTCGCATTCATAGTGATCATGGCGGCGAATTTGAGAATGCAGAGTTCAAGCAATTCTGTGACACATACGGTTATTTGTATGAGTTTTCCTGCCCTAGGACTCTACAAAAAAATAGAGTTGTGGAACGTTAGAACATGACTCTATCTGGAATGGCTAGAGTAACGTTGAACCAGTTTAGTCTACCTAGATACTTTTGGGCTGAAGCTGTCAATACAGCGTGCTATATTTTCAGTAGGGTTCTAATTCGACTTATATCGAAGAAGACTCCCTATGAGTTATGGTTTGATAGAACACCCACTATTTCATATTTCAAGATATTTGGTTGTAAATGCTTTATTCTTAATACTAAAGACAACCTAAGTAAATTTGATGAAAAGGCCGATGAAGGTATCTTTTTAGATTATGCGGCAAAGAGCAAAGGATACAGAGTCTTCAACAAGAGAACCATGATCATTGAAGAATCAATTAATGACAAGTTTGATAAACTAAATCAACATTTAGACGATGACGATAATGAAGACGTGAGTACACCAAGTACAGCTACTGCAAAACCTTCCCACAAAGATGCAGAACCTTTACACCAAGCACCAGCTGAGTCTTCAAGCAAAGAAGCCGGAACAAACAATCCTGAGGATATGCCAAAAGAGATGAGATTCTTGGCAGATCATCCAAAGGACTTGGTAATTGGTGAGATTACCAAGGGTGTAAGTACTCGTTTCTCGAATAAAGATATAGCTTCTTGTGTTGCTTTTGTTTCACAGCTTGAACCCAAAAACATTGAAGAAGCATGTAGTAATAATTTTTAGTTAGATGCTATGCAAGAGGAATTAAACCAATTCGAATGGAATCAAGTTTGGGAACGTGTTCCCAAGCTCATTGATCATCCGGTCATTGGCACCCGTTGGGTATTTCGAAACAAACTGAATGAGAATGGTTTAGTGACTCGTAATAAGGCTCGACTCATAGCTCAAGAATACAATCAAGAAAAAGGTATCGACTACGATGAGACTTATGCCCCAGTTGCGAGATTGGAATCCATTCGCATGTTATGTGCATTTGCATGTTTTCATAATTTCAAGTTATTTCAAATAGATGTTAAAAGCGTATTTTTTGAATGGTTTTATAAAAGAAGAAGTTTTTGTAGCTCAACCTCCAGGTTTTACTGATTTTAAAAATCCTGATTATGTTTTCAAGTTGAAGAAAGCCTTATATGGTTTGAAATAAGCCCCTCGTGCTTGGTACGATCGTCTAAGCTCTTTTCTACTTGATAACGATTTTTTAAATGGAAAGGTTGATACTACACTGTTTATAAAATCTTTGAATAACAATCTTATTTTGATTTAAATCTATGTAGATGATATTATTTTTGGATCCACTGATGAATCTCTTTATCAAGAATTTTCAAAGTGTATGCAGAATGAGTTTGAGATGAGCATGATGGGAGAGCTGAAATTCTTTCTCGGACTGCAAATCAAACAAACCAACAATGGGACGTTCATAAATCAAGCAAAGTACACAAAAGATTTATTAAAGAAGTTTGACCTGGAAGCAGTCAAACCACTTAGCACTCCAATGGCGACTTCAACCAAGCTTGATATTGATGAACAAGGCAAACCCGTCGACATACGTAGGTATCGAGGTATGATCGGTAGCTTACTGTACTTAACTGCTAGTCGACCAGACATTATGTTTAGTGTTTTCTTGTGTACACGTTTTCAAGCCAATCCTAAGGAATCACATCTATGCGCGATTAAGAGTATCTTTCGATACCTTAAAGGCACTTCTTCTGTCGACTTATGGTATCCTAAAACCATGTCCTTTGACCTAACCAGTTATTCTGATGCTAATTTTGCCGGATGCAAAGTAGATAGAAAAAGTACCAGCGGCACATGTCATTTCCTAGGAAAAGCCCTAGTCTCTTAGTTTAGCAAGAATTCTGTCGCATTATCAACAACTGAGGCTGAGGATATCGCCGTAGGACGTTGTTGTGCACAAATTTTGTGGATGAAGCAAACTTTAGAAGACTTTGGACTATATTACACACATATACCCATTTTCTGTGATAACACTAGTTCTATTAATTTGACTAAGAATCCAATATATCACTCTCGTACTAAGCATATCGAGATTCGACATCATTTTCTTAGAGATCATCAACAAAATGGAGATATAGACCTTGTATACATAGACACACAGAATCAATTGGCTGACATTTTCATAAAACCTCTAGCGGAAGATCGTTTCAGTTATTTACGTCGAGAATTAGGAGTTTTAGATGTCAATAATATTAATTAATTTTGTTTTATTAATTAATTTATTCAATACTCAATAACTGTTTTTGAGACAAGCCTACAAAGAGTCTGTCTGTCACCACGACTACGGTAGAAACGAAACGGTACTTAATTGTTCCTCGGTGAACTCCCGTAGCTGGGACAGTACTCCTACAGCTAATCTGAAACAGACGCTGAGTAACGAAAGTTAATTTTTAAAATAATATTAATTATATTATTTTAAGTTTAAAATTACTAAACTTTGAATTAAATATTTGAAATGAGTTGATGAAAAGGATATGGCCCACAAATTTTTTTAAAAAACCAGGAGAACCCTAGGTGAATTCGGCCCGAGTTTCGTCCGAATTCGGCCAAAGTTTTTTTGGTACTGTAAGTTTTTAAGTCAGAACCCGAGGCCTTCTCCTCTTCATCTCTTCCAAACTATTCCATCACAGCAGCAGCAGCCGAAGAACCCCCAAACCCTAGCTTTTCTCCACTCCTATTCTTCCAATTTACGTGGAGAGTTCCATCCAAAATTTGGATTCGTACGGAGAATCGTGTCCTCTACAACATACTTGATTCTCGGAAGGTATAACTCCTTCTCTCCTCCTCTTTTAAATTCTTAGAGTTACCTAGTTTTGGAAAAGAATGCCAAATGGATTCAATCTTTTCAAGAGAAAGAATACCAATGCCAGTGAAGAGGCATCGTCTTCTGATCCGAACATGGATTCCCTTTTTTCCTCGGTCCAATTGGGTAATGGTGTGTCGGATGAGTTTTACTTCAAAACTCATGACCAAGCTTTGTATTGGTATGCTGACTTTGCTATGCATACAATATGCACAGGCGCTCCAATTAAATGGACGGTATTTCCAGATCACCGTCCTTTCTTTGAGGCATTAGGGTTATACCATCTCGCTACCCTACAATTCCCTATAGCTACTAATGCCCTTAGACTATTCTATTGTAACTTCGTGTTAGACACTTTTACCGTAAGAACTCGTGTTAGTGGGATCGATATCGAGTTCGATGATATATTGCTAGCAGAATTCTTGGTATTCCAAACGAAGGTGTCCCGCTCGATGATATCACCGACTTCGACTTTTTCGAGGGTACAACTCTTGTTAGTTTCAAGATTGAGCTTTGTGCGCCAGCACGTGCTCGTCCTAGAAAGTTCAAGGCCAATAACTTGAACTTGTTTAGCTACGAGTTACATCGCATTATCTATTCCACTATTCTTTCCAAATCCACTTCAAAAGATGATGTCACTGCACTAGAACTCTCTGCCCTCTATCACATTCTTAAGGGGGTTCTTTTTTTTTGCCCCTAAGACTATCATCCAGATGATGGGAAGATATTGCGGAAGAGAACACAATCTCTCTTATACAATACTTATCCCTCGCATCTTTCAGCGTTTTGATATCGACTTATCCACTTGCGCTCTGGACCCTGAGCCTAAGTTTCTCAAGCTTTCTCGTCGTAGCATTGCCACTGCTCCACTACCTCCTGCACCTGTTCCTCATCAGACCTATCCTATGACTTTTGAGGGTATTCATCAGCACCTTTCGGATATACATACTTTATTTGTTGACACTTCCAGGGAATGTAAGTCCCGTGACGTGACTCGGTTCCAGGCTATTGCCAACTCATTTGCCGATCTCCGATTTGCTCAGACGGGTCATTCTGCTAGCTCTCTTCCTAGAGACCCTTCTGTATCTGGTTACCGCATTGATGATGAGGCGGTCCACTCCCTGTTCAAGCCAGGGAATGCTTACGATTGATATCGTACTTCTGGTGCTACTCTACATACTTTTGGAGCTGGCACATCTGGAGCTGGTCCATCCGGATATGGTGGACATGCTGGCACTGCAGATGATGATGATGACAATGAGGATGATATGTGATTTGTCGTACTATTGAGACTGATGTTATTGTCTTTGTTTACTTGGAAATAGACATTCCAAGCTAGTATCAGTACTCTTATTTTTCTATTGTGAATTTTTTGTCTGATGGACATGTTATATATTTTCTTCAACTATTTTATTCAGTTTAGCATTTCTTATAGCATTATCTTTTATTATGCTTCCATTTAAACTGCCTGTGATTTTTTTCTGCTTATCACATTTTTTACTGTCTGTGACATTTATACCATGCCTGTGATATTTTTTATATATATATCCATATTTTTGTGTTTTTTCACTGATTGTTACTTATGCATATATTGCAGGGGAGCTTTCTCTTTTGCAATTATTTTGCTAAGTGACAACGGGGGAGAAATAAGATCTAACATCTTCGATCTGTAAGAATACAGGATATGAACAATCCACAGGAACATTTTTTTATATAAGATATGAACAATCTACATGAACATTTTTTATACAGGATATGAACAATCTACAAGAATATTTTTTGGTACATTATATCGGTACATTTTGTTTTGATAAAGACCAAAGATGTTATATCGGTCAAGGTTTGTCAATTATCAAAATGGAGGAGATTGTTAGCCCATTGGTCATGGTCAAACCTGATTTTAATAATTGATCAAACTCTGTCTCGATATACGGAACAACTCAGATGTTTACTCAAGACGTTTTGGACACTAACCAAGATTGAATATCTACTCAGTTCAAGACTGAAGCTATGTTTGCCACTCGAGACTGTATTTCTTTATGCAATATAATTTTTATTTTTATTGAGTCTAGGAATACATTGTACACCAAGTCGTACTGGCAAATAGGCTATCCAAAATTATTTTCAAAATTGACCTATGTTTTGAAAAATATCTCTTATTTACAAAAACTTCTGAAGGATTTCAAAAAGCCCTAAAAATATTTTTTTAAAATATTCCTGACTAACCCTGACAGAGCTCGGCCAGAGTTCGGAAAGGTGAACGTTATGTGAAAGTTGGATTTTGAACTTGGTCTCCCTTCAGTTGCGGTTTGTTAATAGAGTTCTGTCCGAATTCTGCCAGAGTTCTGCCTTTGGAAAAACTATAAATAGAGAGGAATTCTGATCTTTTAAAATCACTCATTCACTTTCATCTCTTCTCTTCTAAAGCTTATATTTTGTAATGCCTGTTGTCCGTATTACGTATTTTTGGAATACGTGTACGTATTTTATTCTGTATTGCATGATTTCTTGTTTTCGTCATGGCTTGGCTTGGTTATTTTATGGTCCGGGTTGGCTTGGTTCGGTTTGGGATTGCTATTGGTTCATGATGAACCCAAGGTGAATCCCCTACCTACCACCACCTTTGGTATTTATTACCATTATTCTTTCTCTCTCTTCATTAACCTCTTCTTCTTCTTCCATTTACTCCTTCACCTACCAGAGAGAGGAAAGAGGGGTCTAGGCAAGTACAACTTGCTTCATAGAGGAACTCAAATTTTATTGCTTTATTCTCTTCCTTACAACATTTTAACTTACTTTAGCACTTGGCATTTTCACTTTCCATGGCTAGATTCTTGTAGATCTAAGTTTATTTTATTTTCGGATTTCTTGAGTTTTGATCTACTTAATCTTGTTGTTTCCGAGTTTTGATGGTTTCATGTTGTAGAGAATTTCGTTCTACCCCATTTTGACCTATGGAAGTTCGGATTTGGGCTTCGGATGATAGAGTTATGCAGCTTAGAAGCCATGGCTTATGGTGTACTTCTTTCCGAAATTTTGGAGAAGAAGCACAGTCCCGAGCCGCATGGTAGCACTTGACCGCATGAACATTCATGCGGCAAGTCAGTTCCAACCGCATGCGCTATTGCCTTGACTTGACCGCATGACAAGTTTATGCGGCAAGTATTCCTTCTCAGCCGCATGACTGAGGCCCAGTCCTTCCTGGCCGCATGGATTTCCAGCAACCCTGAGCTGCATGAACTCAACGCTCGCGAGCCGCATAGACCCACTTCTTCTGAGCCGCATAAGGCTTCTGTCCCTTCAGCCGCATGTGCCCCTTGCCCTTGCAGTCGCATATGCGACCCACTACATCGAGCCGCATGGAACTCCACTTGACCCGGCCGCATATATCTGATTGTTAGCCAGCCGCATGAGGCCCAGTCATTCCTGGCCGCATGGAATTCCAGTAACCCTGAGCCGCATGCGCCTTGGGTTTCCTTCTAGCTGCATGAAGCCGCGTGCCTACTCCATGTTGAACCCAAACCCCTGGCCGCATGGAACCGTATTGATTCAACCGCATGGGCTGTTCTCTTCCCAGCCGCATGAGGTCATTCCTGGCCGCATATGCCTTAGCCGCATGGCTCTCCTATAGCCCTAAGTATTGATATTTTATTAGATATTTTACGTCCATTTTATATCCTTACGCCTTTCGTCCTGAACTTGATAATCATGAATTCATTTGATATGTTTGGAATTGATAATAGAGCACGACCTGATAGTGAGCCGTAGTGGTGCACTCCTGATAAGTAACCTGACATGACCTGATAGTGGCCCGTCGTGGCGCACTCCTAACTAGTACACTTGATATGAAAAACCTGACATGATATATCTGATAAGCTGTTACGACGGCTACCTGACATGACATGACCTGTATAATTAATCCTGGACACCGTGGGTGATTGTGCTTGTACAAATAATCCAGTCCTGTCTTGCATCATGTCTAGGATGGGACTCCTGAGTACCACGGTCAGGAATACCTACTGAAATGGACTAAGGCTAATAACTAGATTAATACACTAGTTATAAAGAGATCTTCCAGCTACAGGCAATCCCGTTACCTGGGCACGCCTTGGGATCTGTAGCCTGCCGTCGAGTAGGGCACATTTCCAGCACACTGTCATATGTTGCACCCTTCAAGCTACCTAAGGGTACATTCGTTTCCTGGACGATGTACCCACCTGAATTCAACTCTAATTCTTTTAACCCGGGTAACCTGGATAGACTGCAGGGCTTGTGGCTGTGGAGTAATCTCACTGCATCTTGCTAGTAATTAGGCCTGTGATAACCCTAGTTAGTTAAAGTATCAAGCCGTAGTTCTTGTTTGGCCGTGAAATAAATGGATGGAGTCTAACCTGTCTAGTCTTGCCCTGATTTTGTCCCAGATAACTGCATGACCTGAATGCCTGCATTTATTTTATCGATAAATGGTGAGAATTCCAAGTTCTGTTCAGACAAAGGGTTACAACCCCGGTCCTTGTTTGGTTTACGGGTTGTAACCTGGCTATCTGAATAGTTCTATGGTTATCTCGTCGTATATCATCCTGATGTATCTTTTCTTATTTCTAGTTCTTATATTTATTTATACCTTGTGCTGATTGCTGGTTTTAGTTCCTAAGTGAAGCTTCCTTTGTGGCACTTGCTCTTTCTGGGATCTGATCCAGCTGGTTTTGTATGGCCAGATTTCGGAGCAGCTCCAGAGGATCTATCGCTTTTCCAGCCCGATGATGAACACGAGGCGTAACCAGGGCAACGAGTGGATTATTTTTGGCTCTTCCACTCTATTGTAAACATATTCTTTTGAGGCGTTTAGCCGACGAGCACCTGTTTAGCTCGATTGCACTAACTTACTGTCTACCTACGGGCTGTAACATGATTAACAGATCCTAGGGTTGATCATGTATGACTAAACTCTTGCAAGTCCTAACATTTTGTAACGACTAGCTTCATGATCAGCTGAATATGTAATATTTGGGACGGCTTATTATTGTATATTTAATGATCATACATCTTGTGACTTACTTACTTGCTTGTGATTGAGACACTAGGCTTGTTCATGACCATAGGAGACTGTTGGCTTGTAGTAAACCCTCATGTATCTAGACAGCCGTGACCGTATAACGAGATGGAATCTATTTCAATATACGTAGCTGGCTATGTCTGCCCCCGCTCTCCAGTATTCTGGTTCTGGGGCGTGACACGTTTCTTCCAAAGAGTTTTCTAAAATGCTTTCATTTTCAAATCCCAAGCCAGTTACAATTCTCTAGTCAATTTGCCGGTACGGTGCAGTCTAGAAGATTTCAGAGAAATTGTAATCAGAGGCTTGATTGAAGAAAGACTCTTCAAAACTGAAGTTGGTCGAGTTCTTCGTGTCAAAGCTCACGTCTGTAGAAGTTGTAATGACTTCGTATAAAAACTTGTGGGATTTTTCAATAGTGGATTCAACTGGAAGCTAGAGTTCTTTCGACTGGACTAGTGCTCACAAGTGGAAAACCAGTATAAATCTCTGTGTTTACGTTTGCCTTATGATCTCTTTTCTTTATAGTTATTATTTTATGATTATTGATATTATTTCTGTGATCTAACTGCTAACAAGTTTTTAATTAGCAATATTCCGATACCTACTCTATTCACCCCGCTCTAGAGTATTCTTCTTTACGACTTCATTCCTACACATCTTACGCACAACCAACGTGGACACATGGGCTTGAAGTCACGAGATTTGTCCCACCCAGCTTGGTTTCATGCGCAGGGGACACGCCCAAGTGGGAAGGTGACTTTGAGAGTCGACTCATTGCTGGTGCAAAAGCACCCGAATCGACTCTGTAAATCTTACCATCAACTGCTCGTATTACTTTCAGTACACATTTCTGGTTCGCTGCTGGCATAGCACATTTGAGGCACATGGCCCGTGCTGCCTTGAATTTTTTCGTACTAGCCCGTAAATGTGCATAGTACTCAGAATCCAATTCATCCTCACTATGACAGTAAGTGATTCTGTCGAAGACAGATGTTTTCTCCTGCGCATCAAAGCTTACGTACGGGAGGTTGGCTATGCCCTTGTTTCGTCGGTGCATCTTTTTCAACTGGGAATAAGAAGATTAGGAGCTACGCTTCCCTTGCAGATGCGTTGTGCTAGTGGCAACATTTTGCTTGCTGATAACGTCAGCAGGAAGAAAGGACGGCGACAGCGCATCCCCTTCAGTGGTGGTGCCCGTCGCATCACCTTTGTGCGTCCAGACTTGACGGGTCTTCTTTAGCTTTGGCAGCTGTTTCGAAGGACTCGTACTGCCTTTAAAAATGAGCTGCTCGTACACTTGTTGATTGAGGCATACCACAAGCGTCTTGTGGGAGGAGCCGAGCTTGTTGTCGTCAGATTGTGACACAACTTCTCGTTGGAAGAGAAAGTGGTCCCCAGCAGAGTCGTCAGCTTGTTTGCCATTAAAATAAGGTTGTTTGATTGAACTTTGTATTTAATTACAAACAAAATATAGTACAATGTAGGATTTAAATGTAATCCTTGGAGTACACTTTTGTTTTTGTTTTTGTCTAGGAACCGTGGCGATGGAGCGAATGGTAATTCTTTGACTCCGTTGACAATCTGACGATGATTTCGAGCTCTCTGAGAGTCTGGGTTTCTCTGGGACTGGCAATGACTTGGAGAGGATTGAAACTCTTGTAAGTGCTCTAGGTGCCAATGTGGTTGAAAAGTTCAGGAAGTGGAGAGCTTCGAGCTTGGAACTTGGGGAGGCTGAATGAAGAAATAATCCTTCTATTTAAGGGCAGCAGAATGATCTGCTTATGTGCGCATATGCGATGCGTGCGTTGAGAGATTGCACGTAGGGATGCCACATGGCTGACTTCGTTAGGCGCATGGACGATGCGCCCAGGAGTTGGAGCTGAATCTGTTTGAACCGTATTGCTGAGCTACGGAGGAGCTGACACGTGAGAATTGTTGAGTTTCGGTTGTTGCTGAGATCTTGGATGGTTAGCACCCATTCGTAGGCACAACTGAGTCAATGACATGTCACGCGTGTTCATGGCTCAAAGATCTCGAATTTGGTAGGAAATGACCTGTCAGGATGTGCCTAGGATCTGGCACATTAGAAGACTTGGTCCATGACTTTTAGGGGTCAAAAACAGGTCCGAGCGCATGGCTTTTGAGGCGCACGTAGAGCTTTGGGCGCATGGCTGCGGAGGCACATACGGGTGATCTGTTGGCTACGTGGCGGAGCACAGCTATAACCGACAAAACAGGTAATGATGAAGCTGACGTTAGCGGCTCTTCGTGTTCTACAATCAGTTTAGAATCTCCGTAAACTTCAAGATACTCAATATCTAATTGTTTAGCCAATTGGAGACCAATGAGCAAAGCGTTGTATTCAGCCACATTGTTGGAACACGACTCATCTAAAGAATAAGCTCTTTGGATAGCTAACCCTTCTGGTGAGACGAGGACGATTCCGACTCCAACAACAATAACACCTTTTGGTCTGATTCTGGATGCACCATCAAAGAATAGACGCCATGTAAGAATTTCTTCTGAAATCATGTTGGACTCCAAAGTTTCATCTGAAATCTCGTCGTAGAGTTTAGACGTTTCGAAAATTGGATGAGCTGCCAGAAAGTCAGCAAGGGCTTGACCTTTAATAGACTTTTGAGGAACATAAACCATATTATATTGTGCTAACAATATGACCCATGTTGCGAGCCTGGAATAGAGTGTACTGGACTTCTTCGTCAGGACCCGGAGAGGGTTAACTCTAGAAATGACATGAATAGTTTGGCCAGTGATATAATGTCTGGTCTTTTGAACATCAAACATCAAAGCTAGACATTCTTTTTCCACCTGAGTGTATCGATGTTCATCTCCAACCATCATACGGCTAAGATAATAAATAGCCTGTTCATGATCTTCTTTATTCTTCTGAGCTAATAAAGCACCTAGGGAATGGTCCATTGCTCGAACATACATCAGGAAAGGTATTCCTAACACTGGAGGCACAAGAACTGGAGGGTTCATCAAGTACCGCTTTATGTCTTCAAATGCTTGTTGACATTCTTTAGTCCAAATAAAAGATACACCTTTTTTTATGAGTTGAGCGAACGGTCTACAGCATCCAGAGAGATTTGAGATGAATCTTCTGATATACGCAAGCCGTCCATGGAATCCTCATAGCTCTTTTAGGTTGCGTGGAGGATGCATATCTTGAATGGCTTTGATTTTCTCAGGGTCAACGTGTATACCTTTAGAGGTAATAACGAATCTAAGAAATTTTCCACTAGAGACTCCCAGGAATGACTTGGTGGGATTCATCTTGAGTTGATGCTGGCACATAAGATCGAAAATAGTTTTCAAATCTTGAATATAGTCTTTTTTTAGATGACTTTTGACAGTAATATCGTCAACATAACATTCAACAGTCTTTCGTAAATGATCACGAAAGATGGTAGTCATCGCTCGCTGATAAGTAGCACCAGCGTTCTTAACACCAAATGGCATGACAGTATAGCAATAGACTCCAAGAGGAGTGCGGAAAGATGAATGTTTTTTTATCTTCTGGATGTATCTTGATTTGATTGTATCCTGAAAATCTATCCATAAAGGACATACGTTCAAATCCGCAAGTATTGTCAATCATGATATCAGTGATTGGAAGAAGGAATTTGTCTTTGGGACAAGCTTCATTAAGGTCTCTGAAGTCGATGCAGACCCGAACTTTCTCTATTTTCTTTAAAACTGGGATAACATTAGCCACCCAGTCCGGATGTTGTTCTTCTCTGATGAAACCGCAGGCAATGAGTTTCTTGACTTCAACTTCTATGGCATCCATTATGTCAGGTCGAAACCGACGTTGTTGCTGTTTGACCGACTTCACATTTGGCAGAATGTTGAGCTTGTGGGTAGCGATATGAGGATCCAATCCTAACATATCTTTATAGCTCCAAGCGAATACATCAATATATTTCCTAGTGAGTTGGATTAGTTCTTATTTATCTGTTTCAGGGAGACTTTTGCTGACAAATATCGGTTTTGGGGAAATTTTATCTCCAATATTGACTTGAACCAACTGATCTTCAGTAGGTGGCTCATGTTGCTCAAAACGAAGCTCCCATTGAGTATTCATCCTTTATGCCCAAGGATCAGATTCAGAAGCTTCGGCAAAGTCTTTGTCATCTTCCGAGAACTCAACAGTCACATTTTGGAAGATAGATTCATGCGATGGACGTGCCCTACACTAGTGTCTGAATCCCATGAGATAGAATCAGAAGAGTTAGATTGTTCTTCTTCATCGGATTCGGAGGCTCCTGGAGTCAGAGTTGGTGAAGTATAACCTAATTCCTGCTTCGTTTTGCTATAGTATTATTGTGATTTTCCTTTTGGAGGAGGAATACGAATAGGAGTTCGCCTTCCTCTGCCGCCATTGAGACCAGCTTTAAAATTATAGCCCATCTTTTGAATGATGTTCTTGAAATAACGTGTAGGCAACTCTAGAGGGGGGTGAATAGAGTTTGTGTCGATAATCACTAAATAAAAATTAACTCTATCACGAACAGAATATAATCAGAGAATTGAATGCGGAAATAATAAATATCAAGAGAGCATATGCAAACACAGCAGTTTTTACCTGGTTTCCCTCGTGGAGGACTAGTCCAGGCCTGATAACTCTAGCTCAGGATTGAAATCCATTATTTGTGAAATAGTGTACAACCACATGCCTTTACTCAGAAGAGCATCCCAACTTCTTACAGATTCGCGATGGCGAAACTTGGAATTGTCCAAGTAACTTTTTTTTTCACTCTTGCACACAACTTCTAGCTGATATCGCACTGAGCACCTTGGGCTAATGAGAGTTGTGGCTTAGGAGATATAGAAGAATGAGGCTTGGAGTAGTAGAGCTTAGAAAGCTTGAATATTTGAAGGTGAGAGATGGAAAGATGATATGAAATGAGAGAAATCAAGCCTTATTTATACTACTCTGGGGAGGCAGAGTTCGGTCCGAATTCTGTCCCATGAATTCAAATTTTTGAACGTTGGACAGCTTGTAACAAGCAGGCCCTAAAAATCAGGGTGCTAGAAATCAGGGGACAGAGTTCGGTCCGAACTCTGTGTGGGGGCAGAGTTCGGCCCGAACTCTGCCTCCTAGGTGGCAGAATGGCCTTTGGGCTTGGTGGAGCTTGGGCTTGGTTCAGGAATTGGTCTGTTTGTATGGTAGAGCTTGGAGAGATATGTCTAGGGGTTGAGATGAGACAGTACGACTCAACGTACACATTCTCCTAGACTCAATAAATTGAAGATTACAGACTTGGAATAAATAGGAAAACCAAAAGCCCTTTTGATGACGCATTTCTTCTGATATTTGAGCAGACCTGAAGACGTCTTTTTTCTTGATAGCAGTCGTCCAAAGATAAGCAGATCTGGAAATTTGAATACCTTTCGGGGGCTTCGCCCCCGAACCCCCGGCGGGGGACGCTGCCCCCCTCGACCCCTGTCCGCTGACTGGGCGGCGGAACCCCCGATACGAGGCCCCGGATAGGTCGCTAGGCGGTTCGAAGAAATCTTTTTATATGACACCGTCTTTGATCCATCATTAATTCTTCATTGCCTATGTCCTGGTTTGATTATGTTTGATCATGCTTATTGTATGTCTACAAATACATGTTAGGCCAGCAAAATATGTTACAGTACGATACAAGCATAGAAATATGATATAGGACAATGCTAAGTTTAAGTAGCAACATGATAGTGAGTATATAAATATTAGTGACATCATTATGTTAAACTTAGTTGATTAGCCATATTCAAAAACATGATGTAATCATTGGGCCAATAGTTCTTTGATTGTTGACTATAACGACGTAGTTGAAGTCTTTCGTTATCGTGATTTTCTTCTTCACTATCAGGTGTGATCTTCCGTTCTGTTCATTTACTAAAAAGTAAAGAAAGTTCATCTTTCTTCCTGGAAGGAACTAGGAAGGAGTCCTGCATTGGCTCGAGCAATACTTCGTTTTGGGAAGCTTCAACTGCTCCTATGGCAAGTGGTTCGAAGTTATCTAACATTTTTAAATAACATCGAGTATAATAAAGGACATCAGCATATTGTAAAGAAGATGCTAC
>JANAVB010039816.1:4856481-4938981 GCA_029216955.1 Iris pallida | reverse complement strand
CTTCCTGTATCTTGTTACGTCCCTCTAAGGACCTAGTTATCTATCCAGGTGTGTACTTTGTGACTTTTCACAGGTGTTCTAGCCAAGACCGTGATCTTTTCCAGTCCTTCAAAGATGATTGCCCTCGGTTCGTCTTGTCATTTTCATCTATCCTTTCCTTGTATATTTCTCTCTTTTAAAATAGTTGGTAGTGGATTTATCTCCGCCCAACTACATGTATAAGTGACAAATTCTTGAGTTGATTTATATAATTATTTTTCTAATTTTGTGGATAAAATTTAGTTATTATGGTTTTACTGCATTTCACAGCTTATGTACACGTACGAGGTTTCCATATATTGGAGTATACTTCGTATGTGTATAACTGGCATGGATACGTACTTAGTCCTTAGTATTTTAGGACTGGGGCGTTATATGTTTTTGTGGTGGCTCATGCAGGTCGAGTTTATCACTTCGGTTACGTTACTGTATCGATGTGAGCCCGCAAGATAGGATTAGAGTCTAGAATCTCATCCACACACTTGAATTTCCTTTCTTGAATTCTATTTTCGTACTCTTGTTTGACAGCCTTGATATGCCTCTTGTTTGACCCCCTTTCTACCATGAATCTTACCTTTTTCCTTCATACTTGATAGAAAGGTTAGGAATATGACTCATACTAGATATACGTGTTATATTGTTCAATCACATTAGTAGTTGACTTTTATAAGTTGGGTAGGATGACTACGGCCTACCACCCGTGTCCTTGTAACCTATTAATAAAGTGTAACTGAGTAACAATGAATATATGCTAGTGTAAGATGATACGTTCAGCTAGAAGATAGAGTTTAGTGACCTATACCCCATTGGTCAACCAAGGCCTGATACCAGAGACAGTAGGATGACTATATATACAGGAACACACGACATAGATTTTATAAAATCTGAACTATTTATAACTGCTTTTATCATTATCTCCCATACTTATACTTTGCACTACCATAAATTATGTCACTATTTATAGCCTAGTTTTGCAAGCTTATTCTTTATCGAGCTTGTTCAGGACATATGTATACTGGGGACGCCTACAAGCATACTGTCTAATTAGAATCAATATGTTATGGTTTGTTCAACTATAGTGTACTTGTTTTGCTCTTCATATGATTATATCACGCGGATTGAGAGATAGAGGTATTTGGAATCTCATCCGCGACTGCATTGACAATCCCTCTTGAAGTATACATTCGCCTTTGAATCGCATAAATGTATTCGATGACATCTTTCTTGAACTCTTTATTGCTTTCGTCTTTCACTAATTTAGAAGGACGAACGCTCGTATTTGGTAGATAGATACAGAGTATTCCCCTATGGCCATGACCGTTGTATACACAAGTGTAGTTACCATCAGCCAGCCATGTGACTGTAACCTTGCCTTAAGTTACTCGTTCTTCCCTCGACCCTAATACTACTATCGTGACCTTTTAATCATTTGAATTTGATAAGGATTAAAATTGTACCCTTAGTCGAAACACCAGCCAAGGCGACTATATTTTCTCAAGGAACCAATTATTATAGTCTCTGATTATTTTCTTGATCCTTGCTTTAACTAGCAACCCTTATGTCTTAACCCAACCCTTACTCGACAAGCCCACAGTTTAGCAATAAGAAGAATAGACCAAAAACAAGGACAAGCAATGACTGTGATAGACATCCATTCCAATATTAGGGATTCAGCAGGTGTCATTCTAGGTATAAAATTTTATTATTAAAGGCGTGACTTAGCATTAGAACAACACCTTCACTAGCTTAGCCAATACCATAGCATAACACCCTGTCATATTATGATTTACCAGTTAACAACATTAATGCACGAGTACTATGTGCAACACCATCAGGAATCTTATGACTATAGTCTGACCGGCTTAACACCAATAGAAGTTTACGACTTAGCCGGTAGACATCTTTCATAGGACGTATCTTAGAGTTCGTTACCCCCATCGATAACTTTCGTATATTATGGAACAATGGTTTATTATATTTTATCGAATCATGTATCATTGTACGCACTTGTTTTCCATTTATTAGAAGTCATGGTACGATCCTCGAATTTGATTCCTATCTACCGTATCACATTATCGGTTACATCGTGCCTTATCCTTTATTATCAAAAGTCGAGGTATAATATCACAAATTTAAAAATTTCTAACCTCATTATTCCTAAAACCATGTCCTAGTCTCTAGAGTGAATAGATTGTAAGCCATTCTTACTTTTAGGAATTAGGGGATCACCGATTGATTGAGGTAAATTGGTTCTCACTAGAATGATAAATTGGTGACTCATGAACTCCCACTTTCTTTTTAGATCTTTTGGTGTCCCTTACTATGACTTTGATATCTGGAGTGTAATACTAGTTGTTACCTTCCAACAAAATTTATATGTAAGACCTACACGAGTCCACCTTCAAGTAGACATATCATGTCCCACTCAAACACATCTTCTTGTACTCTATTTTCATGATACGACTTTCAGGTCAAAAGGGACTAGGGATCACCCTTACCATAACACCGATGTACTTTTCAACTGCAACTAGAGATCCAACCTTGACTCTAATCTTTTGGTCCAATATATGGTGGTGATCTATTCGAAGCCCCCTACGCACTTGCCACTAGTGTGCTACTCAATAGAGGCCCATTGTGCTACTTAAACATAAAAGTCATGGAAGGCACATCTTCATGACTTACAGAACCTATTCAACCAACCCGATGAAAAATTTGCCCCACCACTTGAGATGGAACCTATTCTACATTACCTTAACCTAACATGGACAGTTTAAATTGATTCTACGAGATTTTGTCCAGCCCCTATAGATTAAAATCTAAGGATTCATGCAATCAAAGATTGAAGTCCAATTAGGGAACCCATTGAGACTCAGTTAAACCCATCCTTGTCTATCGCCATATTTGAACTATAAAACCAAACTTGATAAAATAGGCCCTTACCCCTGTTATGTAGTCCTCATCTCATGGTCCACTGATACTCTTTCCATATGTCCCCCAACAATAGTGTCTCGAATCGGGATGTGACATTAACGGTATCTTTTTATAGCCTATGTTAGGCGATGAATGAAACACCCCACTGTACCAGCTTGTTAGTAGTTATGGTTGACCAAGAGTCCATGACTACGACCATGACATTAACGGTATCTCTTCCTATTGCCTTGATAAAACATGGTCAATATATGAGTATTGTTCAATAAATAGTACCTAGGCTTCCCATAGGGTCCATGACTATGACCAGAAGTAACTCATATCCTCGACATCTCCTCGAATTTGAAACTTCTTAGAAGTCCAGTTACCGTGCTCTCCATGTTTAACCAATTTCCATAAGCTGCCTAGAACCTTGGATTTAGTGTACCCTACCTCTTAGAATTAGATTCCAAATGTAACCGTCCCTTCATCTGTTTGAAAGTTGCGATACAATCTTTATATTGCATTTTATCACTTGCTCGTATCTTTAGATAGCCGCGGTGACAGACTGCAACCTTGATTCTTCACATTTTGTTCCATCATAGAATCGTGCCTTAGTTTCAACTTTGAAATAGAATTTCTAAAATGTATAGGCAAGCCTCTCTAGGAATTAGCAAAGGATTGGTTCTAATTAGGCCAATAATTCAGTGGTTCATAAACATGTACTTTTATATGTATCACTTGAAACCATCTGCCGTGACTGTGATATTTGGAACAAAATGCGAGCCGTTCCCTTCGAACAAAATTTTTCCCACCCATGAACTAGACCCATCAAATTATACACATGACATACATGTCCCGCACAAACAAACCTTCTTGTGCTCTATTTTAATTTTACCACATGTAGGATGCATTCTTCCTTTAGAAAAAACCACATATGCCATTTTGGTTCCAATTAATTTTTAACCATGCCAATATCGTCCCATCCCCTTAATTAGACTAAATACATATGATTCATACAAGACCCGTCACACGTATGATATAAGCTGTACAACCAAGCAAGCGCATGCCTCCTACACAACACCAAACATCCGCCCAAACATATTAGTCGTTATAACTTAGAAATTTTAAAACACTTGCATAATCATATTCTATAGCATGGGTTCTTTAATTATCATAGACTCTCATCACGTGGCCATAAATTCTCCTTTTCCTAAGATTTTTTCAAGCTCACTTCTTGGTTTTATATGACAGATGTAGAACGAATCCATCTGAGCCGACACACCTTAGTATATTCAAACAAGAGGTCGCTACCAGCTTGTCAGAAGCATGACCCCTAGAGTGACAATGTTTGATTGTAGTAACTCCTTTATAGTAGTTAGTGACCCAGAACGTCATGACAATATCGAGGCTCCCTTAGGATCCAGGGTTGTAGTCGTCATAAGTGTCCATTATTCTGTCACGACCCGCATCCCTTTTTTTGGATACGAGACGTGTCCAAGCCAGCCTACGCCGCAGAGTCGGCGGTAGAACATTGTCAAGCCCACAAGAAATAAATGCTCAAAATAAACTTTATTGCTCATTCACATTTCTGAAATTTATTACAACTTTTACAACATTTATATTTTTGAAGAAAGTACAAGGTTCTCACAATTAATAAAAATGATACCACTGCTATCTATTTCTAGGTTTCTGTCTGCAAGTACACCCGTATCTCCCAATGCTAAGTGAAGCCACAACTAACCTAAAAAATGTTGGTTTCCAGTCAGGAATGGAACAAGCACACAAACGACGGCAATGCGAAAATATAATAGAATTAACAAGACATAAAAATAACATATGTGAGATAAAAACTAGAAAATAACTGAGGATATGACAAGTGGTGAAGAAAAACAGGAAACAAATAAAAAATAACTATCCATGTGGTTTGAAATATCTTGTTCGACATGTGAACGACTAAGGGATAAATACGGCACCCTACACGTGTCGTGTGCAGCTGCTATCAGTCAAGATTAGACATATTGGGATGGGTAAAGGGTAGTTCACATGTCTACTAAGATATTTCTCCGCCCAGCTAGTACTCATGGATTCAGGTTGCAAGCATGGTAATCATGAAAATGACAGTCAAGAATGTATAATAAAACCATGATACTAATCTCCGTGTGACGAGCGCGTCAACAAACAGCAAGACATATGTATAAACATGAAACGAAAAGACTACTATGAATCGAAAGCAATTAGAAAGTGTACTTGCCCGAGGTCCTTTGCTGGTGAAACCGATAGTACAACCACTCAAATGGGTCACTAAAGCCAACATATGCAAAATGTCTCCGGATGCTGAAATAGACATTACAATGTTCTCAGAATAGTCAAATTAGCTAAAATTTCCTGTCCCTAGTCCAATTCGGTACATAAGGGCAAAATAGTAATTTTTGGGTCAAAACGGTGTCCGCCGTTGGACCCGCTTTGCACAGAAAAGCTTGCTAGAGTCAACGGTCTCTAAATTCGTCAAACTATATGTCTACGGATTTGTTTTGATGATATGAACCCAACGGTATGTCCAATTTTGAATTTCGGCGTGCCGTGCACAAAATTGTCCGTTGAATCGGATCGTGGGGCCCGCAAAACGTCGATCCGGTCAAATGTCTCAGAATCGAAACAAATTTGGCATACAGGACTAAAAAAATGATACGGTCCTGTTGGCACAAGTTTCGTCTCGATCTGACGAACGTGCACAAAGTAATTAGGAAATTTGCACAGAGGCCGATACGATGAATTTCGACGGATACGCATCAAATTCGTCGCGCACACACAACTAATTTGAATTCCGTCAAAGCCTACACGTCCACGAAGCCATTACGCACCTTTCGATGGTTTCGATTTGTGACCACATCGTCCGGATTGGCAGGACGCACGTCGTATCGAAGGAATTCTAGAATTTTTATGGTTTTCTAAAACTGATTTTTTTTTATTTTTGCAATCAAATTATTCTGCACATACTTGATAAATTTAGGAACTACAAAAAGGGTTTCATAGACCTATAGGTTGGCTACGAGATTGTTCAATTAGTTTTCCTAAACTGTCAAAAAATCAGCAAGTACTTGTCTTCTAATTGGGCCATTTGAACTAGTTCTAACTCTGTCTCGGGACGGGATTTTGTCGATATTTGAATCAGTTTCTTAAAAAATATGGTCAACTATATTCGAAACTAACTGAAGGGTCACGTAGGGGATTATGTAGGCTATGCGTAGGTTTTCATAGTTCGTAAAATGATAAAACGACGAGTGAGAAAAGGGAAGAATAACAGGGTTACCTGGCCTATGCTGCAGTCTTGTTTTCCTCGCGCGCATGCGTTCCTGGCCGACTCCGGCCGTGCGCGACGGTAGCGCCGGCGACCGAGGGTGCGCGCAGGAGCCCGGGGTGGTGTGAAGGCGTCGGCTAGGGTTTGGGTTTCTCGACACTCCCTCTTTCGATCTATATATACATGCGGTTCTATTTTGGTTTCACAGGGTCAGGGGGGAAGAAGCCTTCGGTTGGGCTTGGGATGGGCCGTGAGTACAATTACCATAATATTAGCTATATATAATGACCAAGAAGTCCATAATGATATGCAGTCCTACATCAAATGCGCTAGAAAACATGATATTTTCTTTTTTAATGACCAAAGTCAACTAGCAATAATCTAGGATCAAAATATTCAGCAGTTCCTACATATAAGATACCTAAAGACTTAACAAAAGTGACACTAAAGTTTATATTTCATGCGTGCAAACCTTAAGTGCTACATGAACAAGTTCCATGAGTTGAGAAACTGATTTAGATACAAAATAATTCTTAGGCTAAAATAGCAAATCAACACACTCAGAGAAATCATTTAAAGAACAGGAAGGCTGCAAGGGACCTTTTAATGTATTTTTCTGCAAGATAATGCATTTGATCACCATATACTAAATTTCCACACGAGAAGCCCAAAAATTTATATTTAGGTGTACTTATAGAAGAAAAGATGTTATCAAATTGTAGTATTATATCTCTAGCTTTTGCCAAAATCTCATTTCTCTTCTTGGAAGCAAAATGGTCCTCAATATTCTGCGTGAAATGGCTCAATTCAAGTTCGAATACAGGTAATAGTGTTATCAGTTGTATTGGCCACAGGTCAATACATGGACTCGTGTTAGGAGAGGCATTAGATGTGGTTGACACCAGAAAGCCTCCACCATTATTAGGAAGGACCCCACATGAAGCAAACTCAAAATATACGAACAGATAAGTTAAATTGAAGGAAAGGGCCACTACAATTACATTTGAGGAAGGAAAGTGAAAAAGAAAATAGAAATAACACTATCAAGAACTCTTTCTGAAAGAGACCTAACTAGCAAATAAATGTACTTTAACAAAAGTTGAATAGCACTAGCACACAGATACAGAAATGGCATTAGCAAGGAGAATCAAATAAAAACCTAACCAGCATACTCTTTATCTGGCTCAGAAAATCATACAATTATTATAAAACACTATTTAATAATAATAATACCAATTTTGTACAAATAATCAAATATCTAGAAAATATACGTCAAGTCCTAAATTAATTAAGTAATATTTGTACACACATAAAATATTTCTACATAGTCTGTCTTTGGATGCACTGCATCACTACAAGGGCTTGTGCTTGGCTCGGGTCCATTTCGGACTAAATTGGTACAACCGGGTGTCCTACAAGTCAATAATCAATAATAATTCAATAATTAGATTATTTATAGGGTCATGTCACAACTTAGTCTGATTTTCCTAGTTAGGACATCACTATGGCTCAGTCTTCCCTGGCAAGGCTAATACACTAGTCAAGGCACGCCACTGTACTATCCGTGCTATGATTTCTCGTCGTTTGGTACTTCAAAACTCAACCATGGCTAAAGTCATTTACCATAATAGTAATTAAATAATTAATTATAAGAATCTAAAAATCACCATTCAAATAAAATAATAATAACAAAAATATTTTAAAATTTCTGGGAAGGGGAGCTACAAATCTACCCACCTTAAAAATAATTTCGTCCTCGAAATTCTAATTCATAACTATTCCTTCAAATTCAAAAAAAAGTCTACCTTAACCTTAATCTCCTTAAATTTTAATTCCTCAAAATAGTTTATATTCTTCTCCTAGCCATTTGTAACTACATAATCTCTAGGACTCCTACCCACCTTTGGTCACACTACTCCTCAAAACTAAAAGCTTATTATTTTCTAACTAGTTGCTAACAATCCTGCCAACAGATATCTAGGCATATGGCATCTGTAATCCTCTCCTATTTATCAAGCAATCCAAAATTTAACAAGCAACAAATTTATACAAGTAGCTAGAAAATACAGGTAAATTCTAGTAAGCATGGCCATTCGTCGCTCCGAAATAGGAAGGACAGAAAAATAAGAAAGAATAATCAAGAGCAATTATGAAGTTTCAAGAGCGGTAGAGAGTATCCAATGATGTAGATAGAAAAAAAGTTTATGAACCATTGACTTATTTGTTGATTGGGCTACTCTAGTCTAGTCACTTGCTAAATCGAAGAACCCTTCGTTTCTTATAGGAGCTTAAAAAACTTGTCATACAAAAATTTCGTTCTCGGAGTTAATCTAAACATGGTTCCAAAATAGAACGGAATTTGAGAAATCAAGATTGTGATCTTTTCCGTGGTTATTAAACACACGAGCAAGGGATATAAATGCAATACAAGATCGTATCGCGACTTTCAGGTAGATGTGATAAGGTTTACGAATGACTTCACATTCTAAGAGGTGGAGACTACATAATAGGTATAGGGACCTATTTCAAATAGTTCGATTTTATAGTCCAAATATGGTTGTACGTATGGATGGGTTTTACTGGGTCTTAATGGGTTCCCTGATTGGACATCAATCGTTGGTTGAATGAACCTTAGATTTCAATCTATATTGACTGGACAAGATCCCAATGATAAAACTATTTCTACTAGTTAGGGTAACCTAAAATAGGTTTCCATCCAAGTGGTTGAGCTAGTTGCCAGTCAGGTTGGTTAGCTAGGTTCCTAAAGCCCAAAATGTGCCTTTAGTGACTTATATTTAAGTAGCACATGAGGCCTCAATTGGGTGGCACACTAGTAGCATGTGCGTAGTGGGCTTCGAGTAGATCAGAACCATATATTGGGTCGAAGGACTTGAGTCAAGGTTGAGGCTCTAGTGGAAGTCGGAAAGTATACCGGTATTATGGTAAGGGTTATAGCTAGTCCTTTTGACCTGAAAGTCGTACCTCAAAAATAGAGTACAATGGGACGGATTTGAGTGGGACATGATATACCTAGATGAAGGTGGACTCGTCTAGATCTTGCATGTAAAATTTGTTGGAAGGTAACAGTTGGTCTCATGCTCCGAATATTAATGGCACGGCCGGGGACACAGAATGATCTAAATGAAAAGTGGGAGTCCACGGGGCAATAATTATCATCCTAAGGGAAATTATTCTAATCAATTGGTGATACTCGTATATCCCAAAATTTTAGAAGGTTTACGGTCTACTCACCTTAGAAGCTAGGACAGGGTTTTTAGAAATAATGAGGTTAGAAGAATTCCAAGGTCCGGATATTGTACCATGACTCTTGTTAATAAAGAATAGGGCACGGCGTAACGGGAGACGGTAGATATAAGTCAAGCCAAGGATCGTTCCTCAATAAATGGAAAATGAGTGTGTATATTGACACATGGTCGATAAAATAGAATGATCTACTCGTCCATAGTATACAAGAGTTATCGATGGGGTAACCAACTCTAAGGCACATCATATGAAAAGATTTCTAACAACTGAGTCGTGAATTTCTATTTGTGTCAAGCCTGCCAGACTATTGTCACAAGGGTTCTAGTGGTATAAGCTGTAGTGATCATGTATTGTTGTTGATAATTGGAGGATCATAATACGACATGGTATTTAAGTTATGGTATTGGCTAAGCTAGTGACTGTGGTATTCCAATACTAGTTAGGTCTTAAAATTTACATAACTACGGTAATGTTTGTTGAAAACTAATCTCGGGATGGGTGTCTACCCTAGTCATGGTAAATGATTGTCCTTACCTTTGTCTAGTCATCTCATACCTAAACTGTGGGCTTTGGTCGAGGAAAGTTTGGGTTAAGGCTTAAGGGTTGCTAGTTAAAGCAAGCTTCAAGCAAATAATTAGGGACTCACAACAATTGGTTTCTTGAGAATAGATAGTCTCCTAGGTTGGCATTTGACTAAGGGTAAAACCCTAATCATTCTCAATTTCAGATGGCTAGAAGGTCCCAATAGTAGTTTGAGGGTCGAGGGGAAAGCGAGTAACTCAAGGCAAGGTTCTAGTCACATGGCTGGCCGATGATAGCTACACTTGTATATACAACTATCATAACCATGGGGGATACTCTGTATCTATCTACCAATTATGAGCTTTTGTCTTACCAAATCAGTGAAAGACAAAAACAATAAAGAGTTCAAGAAAGATGTCACGGAATATAATTACGTAATTCAAAGGCGAATGTATAATTCAAGAGAAATTGTCAATGCAGTCGCGGTTGAGATCCTGGATACCTCTATATCTCAATTCACGTAGGGTAATTAAATGAAGAGCGAACCAAATATATCATGGTTGATCAGACCGTAATATACTGATTCTGATTAGACAATATGTTAGTAGGCGTCCCTAATAAACATATGTCTTGAATCAAGCTCGATAAGAGTAAGCTTGCAAAAACTAGGCTGTAATAGCAGCGTTGGTCAAGCTAGTCAAAATACAAGCATGCGAGATTTTTGAAAAGAAGGCACAAGTAGTTCGAGTTTTGTGAGAATCAAAACCTTACCTGGTGTTATTGCTTATATAGGCATCCTACTATCTTCTTATCCTTAAGGCCTTGGTTGACTAATGGATTTTGGACTTCTAAATTCTATATTCTAGGTAAACCTATTAGTGTCAGTCAATTACCTCGTCAATAGATCACAAGGACCGCGGAATGCTAGGTTGGGAGACATGCTACCCAACTTACAGAGCTTTCACTAGTTTTGGCTTTGGATCTTATGGGACACACAAGGCATTTTCCTATCCTCTATAGTATCCCAAACTTGTAATCACGTCTGAAGTCATTTCACCGAAAATTATGCCTCGTCCGTATATTCTGGCTGTGGCAAACCCTTGGTTTCGTGATTCAAATGTGATAGGCTATCAGATACTCTACCTTACATTGACACAAAGGTATCTAAGATCTAAAGAGGTCAACTACGATATAGTTTTAGCAATGTTCGATAACCTATGATTCCTTAAAATAATTTCAATTCTATGGGTCGTACCTCGCCAGTGCGCTGCTGGCTGGCCATCGCATTCGTTAGATTACTCCAACTATATTCCTAAGAACTTCAAGGAGCTGCTAGAGATTCAAACTAGTTGACTATGATAGCAAGCGTAAACATCTGCCTATAAGTCTCAATCCTTAAAGTAAAAGATTGATCGGGGAGGAAATAACTGAAGACAAGAGAAGTAAGAACATCTTAATCTTTATTTCATGTATATATCAAATGGTTGAGGGAAAAACTTTGAATCAACCTACATCGAGATTCATATATGAATAACAGAATCAGGAATTATAAACTAATTCCTTACAGCAAAATAGAATTTTAAATAGGCAATTCTACTTATGATATAAGGTTTATATCTAACAGAGCAAAAGAAAATTGAACAGTTTATCAAGATTAGAGCCTTAATTCTAGGAAAGCCTAACTTACCAAGTGATTAGTATATCCACATTGGATCATAATGTCATATTAAAAGCAATAGTGTATCTATAGAGATCTGGCAAGCTATCTGAATTTAAATATTCCATATCTAAACTGCATGGCCTATCAGACAATCTTAACTACGCAATGGTCAATTTGATCAAGGGACTCATAGTTCTAGTCATTCTCTTAAATCGATTTAACTCTAAGTTGTGAATGAGCATTTTTCAGTCGTAGGCTCGCAATGGTACGACTAATTTAAGTACCATCACGAGTTCGTATATTTTGCAAAAATTGACATGCATGTGCCACCACAAAAATTTGTCACGATCCACATCCGCTTTTTCGGATACGAGACGTGTCCAGTCCAGCCTACGCCGCAGAGTTGACGGTAGAATGCTGTCAAGCCCGCAAGAAATAAATGCTCAAAATAAACTTTATTGCTCATTCACATTTCTGAAATTTATTACAACTTTTACAATATTTATATTCTTGAAGAAAGTACAAGATTCTCATAATTAATAAAAATGATACCACTACTATGTATTTCTAGGTTTCTGTTTGCAAGTACACCCGTATCTCCCAATGCTAAGTGAAGCTACAGCTAACCTGAAAAATGTTGGTTTCTAGTCAGGAATGGAACAAGCACACAAACCGACAGCAATGCGAAAACACAATAGAGTTAACAAGACATGAAAATAACATATGTGAGATAAAAACTAGAAAATAAGTGAGGATATGACAAGTGGTGAAGAAAAACAGGAAACAAATAAAAGACAACTATCTATGTGGTTTGAAATATCTTGTTCGATATGTGAACGACTAAGGGATAAATATGGCACCCTATACGTGTCGTGTGCAGCTGCTATCAGTCAAGATTATACATATTGGGATGGATAAGGTATAGTTCACATGTCTACTAAGATATTTCTCCACCCAGCTAGTACTCATGGAATCAGGTCGCAAGCATGGTAATCATGAAAATGACAGTCAAGAATGTATAATAAATCCATGATACTAATCTTCGTGTGACGAGCGTGTCAAAAAGCAGCAAGACATATGTATAAACATGAAATGAAAAGACTACTATAAATTGAAAGCAATCAGAAAGTGTACTTGCCTGAGGTCCTTTGCTGGTGAAACCGATAGTACAACCACTCAGATGAGTCACTAAAGGCAACACATGCAAAAAGTCTCCAGTACTAAAATAGACATTACCAACGTTCTCAGAATAGGCAAATTAGCTAGAATTACGGGTCCCTAAGTCCAATTCTGGACACAGGAGAAAAACGGTAATTTTTGGGTCAAAATGGTGTCCGCCATTGGACCCACTTTGCACCGAAAAGCGTGCCAGAGTCAACGGTCTCTAAATTCGTCAAATTATATGTCTACGGATTTGTTTTGATGATACGAACCCAACGGTATGTCCAATTTTGGATTCTGGCATGCCGTGCACAAAATCACCCGTTGAATCAGATCGTGGGCCCGCAATACGGCGATCCGGTCAACTGTCTCAGAATCAGACCAAACTTGGCATACGGGACTAGAAAAATGATACGGTCCTGTTGGCACAAGTTTTGTCTCGATCTGACGAACGTGCACAAAGTAATTAAGAAATTTGCAAAAAGGCCGATACGGTAAATTTTGACGGATACGCATCAAATTCGTCGTGCACACGCATCTAATTTAAATTCCGTCGAAGCCCACACGTCCATGAAGCCATTACTCATCTTTCGATGCTTTCGGTTCGTGACCACGTCGTCGGATTGGCGGAACGCACGTCGTATCGAAGGAATTCTAGAATTTTTATGGTTTTCTAAAACTGATTTTTCTTGATTTTTGCAATCAAATTATTCTGCACATACTTGATGAATTTAGGAACTACAAAAAGGGTTTCGTAGACCTATAGGTTGTCTACGAGATTGTTCAATTAGTTTTCCTAAACTGTCAAGAAATCAGCAAGTACTTGTCTTCCAATTGGGCCGTTTGAACTAGTTCTAACTCTGTCTCAGGACATGATTTTGTCGATATTTGAATCAGTTTCTTGAAAATATGGTCAACTATATTCGAAACTAACTGAACGGTCACGTAGGGGATTATGTAGGCTATGTGTAGTTTTCGTAGCTCGTAAAACGATAAAACAACAAGTGAGAAAAGGGAAGGAGAACAGGGTTAGCTGGCCTATGCTGCTGTCCTATTTTTCTCGCGCGTATGCGTTCTCGGCCGACTCCGGCCGCGTGCGACGGTGGCGCCTGTTAGCCCAATGATTATATCATGTTTTTGAATATGGCTAATCAATTAAGTTTAACTAATGATATTCATGTAATCCCTATTCATGCTACTTAAACTTAGCATTGTCCTAAATGTTCTATATCATATTGTTATGATTATATCATCCTGCATCATATTGTTTTGTTTCGTCTAACATATATTTGTAGACATGCAGTAAGCATGATCAAGCCTTGACAAAGCAGGACACATGCAATGGAGAATTATTGATGGGCCAAAGACGGCGTTATACAAGAAGATTTCTCTGAACCGCCTAACGACCTATCCGGGGCCTCGCATCGGGGGTTCCGCTGAAAGGTATTCAGATTTTCAGATCTGTTTATCTTTGGACAATTGCTGTCAAGGAAAAATGCGTCTTCAATGTCAGGAAAAAGACGTCATCAAAAGGGCTATTGGTTTTCATATTTATTCTGTATTTTTCCATTTATTGAGTCTAGGAAAAATGTGAGATTGATCGGATCGGTACTGGCTTAGGTTTTTCTCAGTCCATAAACAAAAATAAGCCTACCTACGTATCCCAAAAATCCACAATTCCAAAAGGCCCAAAACCTATGCAAATTTGGTTTATTCCTTACTGTTCTGAACCAGCAGAACTCTGACAGAACTCTGACCGAGTTCGGTCCGAGTTCGGCCCGAGTTCGGTCTGGGTTATTTGAATTTCAGTTCCCACCAAATCTGCATGCAATGTTCGTATGCGAAATCCTAGCATCCGAACTCTGCCCGAACTCTGCCCGAGTTCGGTCTCCCAAAAACACTATAAATAGAGTTGAGTTTACCATTCATTTCAACAATCCAATTTCATCTCTTCTCTTCTCTATCTAAAGTGTTCTGAGCTTTTACTTTCATATCTAAGCCTTTACGACTCTTAGCCAAGCCAGTACAGTTTCTTTTTAATCTAGAGTTTGGTGTTGAAGAGTTGTATCGGAGGTTGTATTCAGAAAATGTTCCAGTTTTCCAATTGCTTCTGGAGCCGGTCGTGCGCTCGTCACCAAGCACGGTGTTGTGAAGTCGGTCGTGCACTTGTCGCCAAGCACGGTGTTGTAAGAGTTACAAGCACTCAGTTAAAGCTTGTGTCATAGTGGATTAACATCGAGCAAGAGTACTTGAGACTGGATTAGTCCTCTCAGAGGGATACCAGTATACATCGCTGTGTCACTGAGTTTGAATTCTTGACTCTTACTTTACCGCATTTTATTTACCGTCTTTTACTGCCATAGTTATTACTTAAGTTTTTTTTTAATTGGTTATTATTTTCCGCTGCACACGCACACACTCTATTCACCCCCCCTCTAGAGGTGCTCAACGGTCCTACAGCGCCGGCGGCCGAGGGTGCACGCGAGAGCCCGAGGTGGTGTGAAGGCGTCGACTAGGGTTTAGGTTTCTCGACACTCCCTCTCTCGATCTATATATACATGCGGTTCTATTTTGGTTTCACAAGGTCGGGGGGAAAAAGCCTTCGGTTGGGCTTGGGATGGGCCGTGAGTACAATTACCATAATATTAGCTATATGTAATGACCAAGAAGTCCATAATGACATGCAGTCCTACATCAGATGCGTTAGAAAACATGATATTTTCTTCTTTTAATAACCAAAGTCGAATAGCAATAATCTAAGATCAAAATATTCAGCAGTTCCTACATATAAGATACCTAAAGACCTAACAAAAGTGACATTGAAGTTTATATTGCATGCGTGCAAACCTTAAGTGCTGCATAAACAAGTTCCATGAGTTGAGAAACTGATTTAGATACAAAACAATTCTCAGGCTGAAATAGCAAATCAACACACTCAGAGAAATCATTCAAAGAACAGGAAGGCTGCAAGGGACCTTTTAATGTATTTTCCTGCAAGATAATGCATTTGATCACCATATACTAAATTTCCACACGAGAAGCCCAAAAATTTACATTTAGGTGTACTTATAGAAGAAAAGATGTTATCAAATTGTAGTATTATATCTCTAGCTTTTGCCAAAATCTTATTTCTCTTCCTGGAAGCAAAATGGACCTCAATATTCTGCGTAAAATGGCTCAATTCAAGTTCGAATACAGGTAATAGTGTTATCAGTTGTATTGGCCACAGGTCAATGCATGGACTCGTGTTAGGAGAGGCATTAGATGTGGTTGACACCAGAAAGCCTCCACCATTATTAGGAAGGATCCCACATGAAGCAAACTCAAAATATACGAACAGATAAGTTAAACTGAAGGAAAGGGCCACTACAATTACATTTGAGGAAGGAAAGTGAAAAGGAAAATAGAAATAACACTATCAAGAACTCTTTCTGAAAGAGACCTAACTAGCAAATAAAACGTACTTCAACAAAAGTTGAATAGCACTAGCACATAGATACAGAAATGGCATTAGCAAGGAGAATCAAATAAGAACCTAACCAGCATACTCTTTATCTGGCTCGAAAAATCATACAATTATTATAAAATACTATTTAATAATAATAATACCAAATTTGTACAAATAAGCAAATATCTAAAAAATATACGTCAAGTCCTACCTTAATTAAGAAATATTTGTACACACATAAAATATTCCTACATGGTCTGTCTTTGGATACACTGCATCACTACAAGGGCTTGTGCTTGGCTTGGGTCCATTCCGGACTAAATTGGTACAACCGGGTGTCCTACAAGTCAATAATCAATAATAATTCAATAATTAGATTATTTATAGGGTCATGTCATAAATTAGTCTGGTTTTCCTAGTTAGGGCATCACTATTGCTCAGTCTTCCCTGACATGGCTAATACACTAGTCAAGGCACGCCACTGTACTATCCATGCCATGATTCTTAGTCGTCTGGTACTTCAAAACTCAACCATGGCTAAAGTCATCTACCATAATAGTAATTAAATAATTATTTATAAGAATATAAAAATCACCATTCAAATAAAATAATAATAAAAAATATTTTAAAATTATCGGGAAGGGGAGCTACATATTCTTATATATCTTTCTTAGAATTCGTCCTTCCTCAGAAGCCTTATAACTTCGATTTTTACGGTTAGCCAACTTCTATAAGTTGGGTAGGGCCTTGAATCAAGAATACATTATCTTGTAGAATATGACGCCAATTGGGTTCCCTTGATAACCACCTCATCCATAGTTTCGAAAACTGAGTTACAATTTCACATACCTGTCCTCCCTTGTATTAAATCTAAATTGTTATATATATTAAGTTTTATATAAATTTCGAGGATAAAATTTTTATAAGTTGGGTAGGATGTAAAACCCCTCAGAATTTCAAATTTTTTTTTAAATTTTACAATTACCATTATTTTTATTCTTTATTAAGAGAATGCTTATATAGTTAATTGTTTTAAAAAGTTAAATGCTAAGCACTACATGTAGTAAATGATATATATAAGGCATATAAATGAGATGAGTTGTACAAAATTATTTTTGTAAAATTTTAGAATTATTTTAGCCCCTAAAAATTCTATAAATTTATATATTAAAGTATTTGAGGATTTTATGTGCTAAATAGGTAATATATAAAATTAATTGTTATAAATAAAACTATTAAAGTTTTAAAACACACACACACACACACACACACACACACACACACACACACACACAGATATATATATATATATATATATATATATATAAGAAAAGAGAAAAAGAAAAAAAATACCAACAACAACAACTGTTCCCGAAGGAACAGTAGTCACTTATAGCCGACCCCTTCCGCTCATATATAGCAGTCGCTATATATGTAACACCAAAAAGAAAAAAAACCCTAGATGGCTGAACCCAGTGCCCCTGGCCTCGCGCGCGTCATCGCCACCACCACTGGCCGGCCACCGCCCCGCGACAGCAGCGGGTGCAGCAATAGTGCAGCAACCGCGAGCCACAGGTAACCTCTATTCTTCCTTCTTTTTTCTCTCATCGCTTGATCGTTTTACGATCTACGAAAACCCGAGTGTAGCCTATATAACCAAATACGTGTTCCTTCAATTAGATTCGAGAATAGTCGACTAGAATCCTCAGGAAACCGATCCAAAATCAACTAAAAACAGTTTCGTAAACAGTTTCAAAACAGTTTATAGACCCTTGTTCGAGGATCGATTTCGATCAAACTCGTGCACAACTCTTTGAAACAAATTGAGCAATCTCATAGACAACCTATAGGGCTTTAAAAGTCTTTTTGTAGATCCTGAATTCATCCACTATGCACCAAGAAAACAGATTTCAAAAATCGAAAAAAATAGTTTTCAAAACAAGCAAAAAATTAGAAAACTTTTTGATACGACGTGCGCCCCGCCAAACCGGGCAACGTAGTTGCGAACGAAATGCATCAAAAGGTGCGTATCGACTTCGTGGACGTGTGAACTTTTACAAAATTTAAATTGGTCGTGGGTGCGCGACGAATTTGATGCGTATCCGTCGAAATTCACCGTGTCGACCTCTTTGCAAATTCCCCAATTACTTTATGCACGTTCGTCGAATCGAAACAAAACTTACACCAGCAGGACCGTATCATTTTTTTGGTCCTGTATGCTAAGTTTGGTCTGATTCTGAGAAGGTCGACTGAAACGCCCATTTGGCGGGCCTGCGACCCGCTCCAACGGGCAAAATTGTGCATAACCCACCGAAATCCAACTTTGGACATATGGTTGGGTTCGTCTCCTCAAATTGGACTCGTAGACATGTAGTTTGACGATTTTAGATACTGTAGGTTCTGGCATGCGTTTCGGTGCAAAATGGGTCCAATGACGGACATCGTTTTGACCCGAATTTACGATTTTGCCTCTGTTCCAGAATTGGATTTTTGGACAGGTATTTTTTAGACATATCTTATATTTTGAACACATTCGTTGTGTTTATTTGAGCATCCGAGGCCGTATGCAGGATTTGACTTTCATCGGTTCACTATTCTGACGGTTCGAGCTATTGGACGACGCCCTTTTTGCACACAACCTCAGGCAAGATACCTTGTCAAAACTTTACTATTTATAAATAGTCTGTATTTTATTTACTGTACATCACTGTGTAATTATTTTTAGTTTTTCTAGTTGTACCATTTATTATTACAGTTCCTGATTTACTGCCTGCTCAGTTATATTAGACGTACTTTGTTATTATCCTTTGATTGCATATGGCTCTAGAGTTAAAGGACTACCATCTGTGGTGTATTGCATAACCTTGACACAGTTGTATCACGATATATGTGTGAGATGAGTAGCATATAGAGGTACTTGCGTGTTGGCTGATCATCGTGCACATGCGTTAGGTCTAACTACTAATAGAGCATGTTAGGAGACCTGGCAGTTAGTAGAAAAATATGGTCGTAGATGTGACTTGGATAGTTAGATTGGGTGGGGAGAATATTTTCTTGTCGTATGGGCTTCTATTACACATCCCTGTAACCCGGAAGCTCCGCTGGAGATACGGGTATGATGACCCTCTCAGGTTGGCCACTATCGTTTTTTAATGTCATGTGCTTAGGTCACTGGTGCCCAAGTGGGGACTATACCAGATCCTATTTACAGCCAGGGCTTATGCGACAAAAGGTTTATTCTCAACTGCATGTTCACTTTAGTATAGTTAGGTTACCTTATAGAGGTCTTGTCACTTACTCTTATTTGTGGCATATTTTATATTCAGTTTACTATGGCATGTTCTTCTTGTATCTTATTACGTCCCTCTGAGGACCTGGTTATCTCTCCAGGTGTGTGCTTTGTGACTTTTCGTAGGTGTTCTAGCCAAGGCCGTGATCTTCTCCAGTCCTTCGAAGATGATTGTCCTCGGTTCGTCTTGTCATTTTCATCTATCCTTTTCTTGTATATTTCTCTCTTTTAAAATAGTTGGTAGTAGATTTGTCTCCGCCCAACTACATGTATAAGTGACAAATTCTTGAGTTGATTTATATTATTATTTTTTTGATTTTGTGGATGAGATTTAGTTATCATGGTTTTACTGTATTTCACAGCTTATGTACACGTACGAGGTTTCCATATATTGGAGTATACTTCATATGTGTACAGCTGGCATGGATACGTACTTAGTTCTAAGTATTTTGGGACTGGAGCGTTACATGGTTGGTATTTGGCTTCTGATTTTGACCATATTGTCTTATCAGTGGAAGAAGAAGAAGAAGGATTATCTTCTTCCGAGATGAAGGTAGCAGTTAGAGGTGGAAGACAATGTTCACCAAATAAAATCATATGACATAATTTGTTTTTAGTGGCCTTCTTGGACTTGGTGGAAGAAGATGGTATTTCAAAGTCCGCCACTAAATCTGGATGGATCCATATAATCTCCCCTCTGTCAGTAGACAGAGGAACAAGACCATCTGTTCGTGTAGGTGGAAGATTAACAATCTCCAGAGTAGTTCTCGAAATGGGGATGGCACCGTCCTACATAAGTTGAGCAGAAAAATCTCCAAATTATAAAGAGACGACATTAGCCGTTACAGTTTTCTCATCTTGCTGGAGAGTAATTGCACCAAAATTGACCATCTCTTGGATTTTACCCTTAAGCACATAGCACGCTCGAGTTGGATGTCCAATAAACCTGTGGTAAACACAATATTTAGGATGGTCAGTCTTACCAACTTCATATGGCCGTTTAGGTTCTGACAGTTGGAGTTTATTGCTCTTGATGAGGCAATCAAAGATACTCATGATACTATCTTCATCGAAAGAGTATTCTTCTTTTGGACGGGATGCCCGTTGTGGTTTTGCTGTTGGGGTAGATGTTGGCTGATTTACATTAATGGCTAGGGCTTCTTTGCCTTTGAGATTAATGGCCAAAGTCTCCATGCTCTTGTGATTGTTCTGATAGCCATTATTATTTGGTGTAGCACGTTCATCTTTGTCAAGATTAGGCATTTGAATGCCTAATTGTTTGAATTTGTTAGCTCTCTCTTCTGTCGCTTTGGCGTTTATTTTGAAAGAAGGCCAATCCTGGAACTGTGTTGATCTTGTCCACATGTGATTATAGGTAACAAGTTTGATTTGCAAGTGTCTATAGTCAAAGCATCTGGAGTTCTGAGAGACATTTTAAGTGCTTCACAATGGAACCGTTCAATAAAACATTCAGTAGTTTCATTATGTCGTTGTTTGATTTTAATGACAGCAGAAAAAGTCATGTCATTGGTTCTCTCATAAAATTGTTCCAAGAACATTTGTTTGAAGCCAGCGAAAGAGGTTATACACCCATCTGGTAAACTATGATACCAGCCATATGCTGCACCAGCTAAACAGCCGACAAAGACTCTAGTGAGAAGAGTATCGTTTGGTCGAAGTTGATCAGTCATTACTTCAAAGTGATTGAGGTATTGACTTGGAGATGTGCTGCCATTAAACGACATTATAGTAGGGGGTTTGTATTTAGGAGAAAATTGGACCTCTTTCCATTCTATGGGATAATGTTGTTTAATTCCAAGCTTCTGCAGGCCATCCTTCTGTTTGAAGGCCTCAAATTGAGTACGTAAAAGTTTTACAGCCTCATTGGTATTTTCCGTTGATTGTTGAGTAGTGGATTGATTCAATGTGTTAGGAGGGGGTACCGCATGATAAGTACCACCCCCGACACCAGATTGACTTGGAATAGCCTGAGCAAGAATGGAAGCGGTGTGAGAAGATTGTACCCCCAGATCAATATTGGTAGAATCTGATGTTGTTACCTGAGTCAGAATCAGATTCGCGACTGGTGGAACTGTATGTTGTGCCATGATCACAGCATGCATGCCTGTCATTATCTCAGCCATATTTTTCAAACTAGCCTCCAAAGCAGCGATTCTCTACTCTTGACTGCTAGAACTGGAAGTATCTTGGTCTTCTATGACGGCATAAGCAGTCACTTCTCTAGCCCATGAAGACGAACTAGTGGAAAGGATGGTCCTTTCAGAACTTTTACTGTCAGCATCAAAGTCACATAAAGAACTACCCCCAGAATAAGTGATAGGGATATCTTTTTTACTGAAGGAATCTTGGTTAGAATCAAGAAGATTCTTTTGACCGATTGTGTCTTGGTCGAAAGAAAGATTCCTTTGACCAATCATTTCTCGGCTTCTTGATCTAGTATATTGATATACTCCTTCATTGGATTCATGAATCCGATCTTCGTCCACTAGAATTGGTTCAGGAGTCTGAACATAATTCAAATGGTCAAAGACGGACCGATTGGCTGACTGACAGCAGTATTTGATGACACTTCATGGTGGTGATTACAATGATGCTGTTGCTGTTGGTCTACCATTGGACAGGATGGGTTTGTAACCTTCCGCTTATGTATTAAAAGTTCACGAAGGTCACTAACAGGATGAGAAGAAGTTACATGAATGTAGTCTTTGACGATATTCGGGATATGATTCCTGTTCATGAGGTGTCCTTTACCTTGAGTGTATAAGGACGTGCTAAGCTGGTTAGCATAAGTCACAGGATCTTTCACCTTAGCACTCTTCCTCTGGTGTAAGTTAGCAACTGGTGCAGGTTGCGCTTGATACATCTTGTGATTTCCTGAGGTTGACCCTAATTGGCACCTGTTGATATAGGTGTACAAGTCTGACTGGAGAGCTACTTGTGCATCTACTTGAGATACTAGTAGTTTGTCTTGTCGGGATCTTGAGATACATAAGGTTGGTAGATCCTGCCCTGACCTCTTTGGAGTAGGCATAATACCCTTTTGTATGGAAGGTTTATTCTGAATAAAACCCATCTTCCCGACAGAGATTTGGTTATCTCTATTAAGGAGAGCAGTACTTTCCACCCAGTCAATGACTCGAGCAGAATGAGAAAAAGCTAAAGAGCGTTTTCCTTGATTTAGTGATTTCTCACTAAACTTCTGATTTGGTGGCAAAGAGGGAGTCACTAAACAGTGCTTCTCTTTACGTTGCGCTAGTGCATAAGTACGTGCAGGTTGCGCCAGAGCATGAACATGCTCAAATTGCGTCGGAGCAGAAACATGAGCAAGTTGTGCTGGAGCAGAAAAGACGAAATGACGCTTTCCTTTGTTTTGGACAACAGTGTATCGAGACAGAGTTTCCTTCAATTTTAGAGTCGAAGAAGTGGAGGGATTAGCCAAAAGGCTGTTTACCTTAGGTTGCGCCAAAGCAGTGATAGGTACAAGTTGCACAGAAGCAAGAACAGGTACAGGTTGCGCCAGGGAAGAGAAGGCTAAAGGACACTTTCCCTTGTTTTGGACATCATTGTGTCAAAATAACGTCTCCTTCAATTTCAGAATCGGAGAAATGGAGAGATTAGCCAAAAGACTGTCTCCCTTAGATTGCGCCAAGGCAATGATGGGCGCAAGTTGCGCAGAGGCAGGAGATTGCACCGTTGAGGACTTAGGAGTCCAAACAGAGCGCGTCTAGCTCTTAACAGCGGCAGCAGTGTGCTTGGCACCCCCAGCATTCATCATGGCCTCGTAGGTTGTCTGGTCGACTTGAACGACCAGGGTCTTCTGCGTCTTGCCGATTGACGCGGTATCACATTGAGTTATTACTTTCTCGTCGGAGGAGAAATTCGTCCCCAGCAGAGTTGCCATTTTGTTTACGAAGAACAAAAAGTCTTATTACAAACTTAGAAAAGAGTACAAAAGTATAATTAATTTCTGGGGAAGTACAACTATAAGAATCTGATCAGAAGACGATCGCTTTATCCCTTGGACGATGTGATATCGAAGACACGAGCCTTTGGAGGATGCAACAGCACTTTGGCAGGAGATTATGATCATATTTGATCCCTTGAGATTGATTTGAAACTCTATTTATAGAGTTCTTAAAATAACTGTTTAGTAGCTATTCTGGGTTACGCGCGCTTCAGGTTGTGCGCCTCCTGTTCACTTGCGCGAACGGTTGTGCTAACTGTTGAGGATGCGTGGCTTCGTTTGATTGAGATACGCGTGGTCGTGGGCAGTATAGTGGGCACGTTCTGCAAAGTTAGTGGCTTGTGCGCCACGTAATTATGTCTTGAACACTAGTTGATCATCTTGCGCGAGCTTCATCAGGTTGCGCATGGCGTAATGTAGCAACTTGTGCGAGCGGTTGTACCAACTGCTATAGACGTGTGGCATCGTTTGATTGAGATGTGCGTGGTCATGGGCAGTATAGTGAGCACGCTTTGTGAAGTTGGTGGCATACGCGCCACGTCAGCCTGTTAAAAATAAGAATTGATCAAGTGGCGCCAACTTGTCAGACTGCGCATGGGCACAACTGAACTGCTGACGCCTTTGACTAGGTTATTTTTGTGTTGTACTGATTAATTCTTGTGCCACATAATAACCTGCATGAACCAGCTGTCAGCATTAAATACATGCTGACAAAATCTTCTCGAGCACCGCGTTGTACGGGATTTGAACGGATTTTCCTTAATCTCCGTGCTGTCAGTTTGTCAGGTAATGATGATGTCGTTACAGCTTCTCAAGGAAGTGCGCTACGTGGCACTCGCGCAACCTATATCCTGCGCAACCTGATGTTGGCGCAACATGATACTGCACAACTTGATGATCCGACGCAACATAATGATTTAGCGCCACTTGATGATTGCACACTTTAATGGGCGGCACAGCTTGATTTTTAGCCTCTACAGACATTTTTATAAAACTTTTAGCGGAAGATCGATTCAATTATTTACATCGAGAATTAGAAAATTTAGATGTCAATAATATTAATTGATTTTATCTTATGAATTATTTTTTAATATACAAAAAATATTTTTGAGACAAGCCTACAAAAGGGTTTGTTTGTCACCATGGCTATGGCTAAAGCAAAACGGTACTTAAGCGTTCCCATGTGAACCTCCGTTAACTGGGACAGTATCCCTACAGCTAATCTGAGACAGTCACAGCGTAATAAAATTTAATTCATAAAATAATGTTAATAATATTAATTAAAATTTGAAATTACTAAACTTTGAATTAAATAATTGAAAATGAATGTTGAATATAAAAGTGACATTTATTTTTTTGTGCAAAATGCATCAGAAGAGTTCTAGACGAACTCGAGGCAAATTCGGCCCGAGTTCGGGCCAAACTTGTCTGGTGTCAGGTATTATATACACATAACTGAATGGCCCACATTTTTATTCATCTTCCTCCTCCAAACCAAACCAGCAGCCACGAAATAGCACCCCAAACCCTAATTCTTCCACCATTGATTTCTTCTACCTCTATTAGAATTTTGCTTCCATATTTTTGATTCGTGCGTGGAATCTCCTCCTCTTCCACATACTTGAGTTTGAGAAGGTATAATCTCTTCCATCTCTTCGTTTTAATTTCTTAGAAATTTTACATTTCCATTAGGAATCATGCCTAGGATTCATAATCCCTTTAAGAGAAAGAAGACAGCTAGCGAGGAAGCCTCGTCTTCGGATCCTATCCAAGAATCTCTTTTTTCTCCTGTCCAAATGAACGACGGGGCGTTTAATGAGTTCTTCTTTTAAACTCTTGAATAATCATTGTTGTGGTATGTAGATTTTTTAATTCGTAATATATGCCCCGACGCACCGATTAAGTGGACGATCTTTCTGTCGCACAAAACCTACTTTGAAGATTTGGGATTGCACAACCTTGTTACCAACTCTTTTTTAGTGCTACTAATGCTATTTGACTATTTTACTGCAACTTTACTTTAGCCGAGAATTCTTATTCTGTTAAGAGCCATGTTGCTGGCATAGATATTCAATTCAATGATGACGACTTAGCGAAGATCCTACAAATTCCAAAAATAGGTGAGCTGCTTGTCGATATTATTGACTTTGAATTTCCAAACGATACGTCTTTAAGCAATTTCAAGACTCAACTTTGTGCTCCTGAACTGGTCCGTTCCGGTAAGTTCAAAGTCGCACACTTGAACTTATTCTTTTATAAGTTACATCATATTGTTTATTCCACTATACTTCCAAAATATACTTCAAAAACGATGTCACTAGTCTTGAAATGTCTGCTCTCTATCATATTCGTAATGGGATTCCATTTTTTTCCCTAAGACGATTATTCAGATGACGACCATGTGTCGCGAGATGAAGAGGAATCTCCTCTACGCGATGAACCTTCCTATCATCTTCACTTTGAGATTGACTTATCTTCTTGTGCTCGTGACTCTGAGCCCAAGTATCTTCAGCTCTCTCGTCGTAGTGCATCTGTCCCTGATGCTCCTCCTCCAACTGCACCACCCACTCCATCTCAAACTTATCATATATCTTTTGAGGGCCTTCATCAGCATTTAGATGTTATACGACGTGCTCAGCTGGATGAGCACAACTATTTGCGAACGTTTATTACTAACACATTTAGGGAACGGGAGTTCCGTAATGCTAGTCGGTGGCTCTTGCAAACTCCTTTGTGGATCTACGTTTTGCCCAAACTAGTTAGCATGCCAGTTCTCTTTCACGAGATCCTACTATTTTTTGCTACCACTATGACGACGAGGCGGTTCATCATTTCTTCGAGCTCGGTAATGTATATGATTGGTATCGTGGTTCTGGTACTACTCCACACCCATCTTATGGAGCTGGCACTTCTGGGGCTGGTCCTTCTGGACATGGTGCTGCTGCTGACCGTACTGATAGTGATGAGGATCTGATCTAGACGTTACTGACTTTGTCTAGATGTTATCTGATTAGACTCTGCTTTATGATTATGTATTCCTGGAAATGCTCTGATATTCCAAGATAGTATCAGTATTTCTTTTATGCACTTCTATGTTTGAGACACTGAGTAGTTGTTTGTTCTTTAAAACTCTTAATATTATTATGCATTTCTATTATTCAGTGTGTATTGTGTCTTTTGATATGCTCTTATGATGTTGTGCTTAGCACTATCTTTTTGTCACTGCTTCAAATCATAGACTGCCAATGAAATTTGTTTATTTCTTATATATTATCTTTCTATTTCTTCAACGTTTGTCTCTTATGCATGAATTGCGGGGGAGCTACTCTCTTTGCAATTATTTTTGCTAAGTGACAACGGGGGAGAAAATGATCTAACATCTTTTTCAGGTTAACTTTTACCAAGAGGAGATAGTACTAAACAACGAACAACATTTTGATATTTTTGTCAAATCAACACTACCAAAATACAGTAAATTGGCGACGGACATTTAGCGACAAATTTCAACCGTCGCTAATAGCGAAGGACGCCCAACTATATTTCGACGGTTTTTCGTCGAATGGCAGGCAATATTTTTTTTAATTTTAATGGCGACAATCGGTCGCCAATCCCTCACTATATCGTCGGTGATATAACGACGGAAACAGTAGCCGTCGCAATGTCGTCGCTAAGTTGTCAAAAGTTGGCAAAAAAATGGTGAAATTTTTTTTGCAAAAATTCACGACCACGTAGCGACAGATATTCCGTCAGCAAGCTAAATGAAATTAGCGATGGTCGGACGGCAAATTTTATCCGTCGCTAATCCGTCGCTAAGTTCCCAGCCCTAGCATAAATTGAACCGACGGAGGGAATTTTTCATTCCCCCCAAAAATTTCTCTCACCTCTCTCTCTCTCCCTGCAGTGCGCGCGGGACAGACTCTCTCTCTCTCAGGTACACCCCTCTCTCTCTCTCTTGGTGGTCGGCGGCGGTGGGGGAGGCCGCGGTGGTGGGGGTGGCGGTCGACAATGGTGGGGGGTCGCGGGGGGGGGGGGGTAGGGCAGCGTCAGGTCGGCGGTGGAGGGGAGGGTAGGGCAGCGTCGGGCTGGCGGTGGGGGGGTGGCCGTCGGTGGGGTTCGACGGAGGTGGGGTTCGGCGATAGAGGGGATGGGAGTCACGGAGGGGGGGTTAGGGGGTAGGTCAGCGTAGGGGGGCCATACTGGAAAGATACAACCCTATATACAAAATTCAACGTTTTAGCGACGACCTTATCCGGGCGGGGGAGGTAGGGCAGCGGGCGTAGGGGTAGGGAAGCGGAGGGGGGTTTCGGGGCAGGGTTGTGGTGGTTGACGGTGGTGGGGGTGGTGGTCATGGAGGGGGGATAGGGCAGTGGGGGTTGGGCAGCGGAGTGGGGTTTCGGGGTTGGGGTGTTAGGGGTCGACGGTAGGGGGGAGGGTAGGGCAGGAGTAGTAAACCTTTCTTCCAACAATATTTTCCATGGATGAAAGTCCAATCAAACACAGCCCAAGCCTTTCTTCCAATTTGTATAGTTTATCGTACTATATAGATTGTCCTTGACAAGAGTAGTAAACCTGCCTACATCTTGTCATGAATTAGAATTTTATAGGTCAGAAGTATGTAAACGACCATGAGAACTTTATCTTGCTGTTAATTTTCAGGAGTTAAATTGTTGGATTCAACTGTGTTTTCTATGGACTTTTATGTATTGTTTGATCAATGTTTCTCAATTTTTTTAAAAGATTGAGTTCTACTTGGTTTGCACTTTATCATTCAAGATTATATCAGTAAAATTGTGCATTATGTTCTACTTGTGATTTTTATTTAATATTTGATCTGCTTGTGTTCTTACTCTTAAATTGCATTGAAGCACCAAGTTGGCTGAGACTTAAAAATGGTTGGTATGAGCAGTAGGGTTAGACAAAATAGACTTTAAGACAAAATGTGGTTGTAATTTAGGGTTAAAAAAATGACGGAGAAATTAAACTATTATAACTTAGGAAGAATATTTACGATGGAGAAAACTATGCCAAGACAGATTTTTTTGAACACATGATTTCTTTTAACCTTAACGGTTTTTTTTATTATTACAATTGTCTAACGAGAATAAATCGTTCAAAACTAAACAAAAAGTTATTAGTATTGCTGTAGTATATACTACTATGGTGTTCTTTGTGACTATGTAGGAGAAGAAAAGAGAGAGAGGTGAAAGAAGTCTTGTGTTATTCATATTAGCAAGCAACCATACAAGTAGAGATTTACAATGTTTATGTACCATGCATATATTTTTTTAATTAAATTGTTCACACATTCTGTATGGTCATGGATAACTTATGCATAAGGTTTGGCTTCCTCGAACGGGTCTGAGTCATTGAGATCGATTTGTCCTAAGAAAAATTATGTGGAACATGCTTCACGCACGAGGTATTACGGGACCTTCAGTAGGACTAGCTACCTGGACAGGAAGGATACGTCACAATACCAATTGTTTAAACTGTATATTGTTCATACACCACAAACTTCCAATGCATTCAATACGTCCAACCACAAACATCGAACACTTGGCCAACCACAAACATATCCAACCAAAGTATGTAGTTTTCATACATCTTAAACATCCAAAACTGAAAATTATACAAATAAAACCAAAATATATAGTAAACCCGGCTGGCTGAGGATATACGTGCTCTCATTGATATTTAATGGTCTTACAAGATGGCACCCAAGACCCGAGGATCTCGCTTGAGAGAGGCACAGATGGCTGCTGAGGAGGTAGTGGTACCTCCAGCTGCTGAGGAGATAGTGGGACCCCCTGCTGCTGAGGAGATCAAGAAAGAATTTCCTCCTACTATTAAGGAGGAAGTGATTCCTAAAGCCGAGATAGCTGTGAAGGAGGAGGTGGTACCAGAGGACAGTTGCACCGGGAGTTCCAGTCATCCATCTCCTCTGGATATTGATCTTGCTGGCGTGGATCCTACTTATGCGCGCTGGCTGAGGGAGTTCTATCTGCCCCAACATAGACGAATATATATATATATATATATATATATATATATATATATATATATATATAATATATATATATATATATATATATATATATATATATATATATGACATAATTTTTGACTGCATTTGTTTCTAGTAGACTTATTAATTCAGACAACCGACTTGTATGGTTTTACAACTCTTCATGTTTCTTATTTTCTAAACATGGTTTTATCTAGACTTCGATATTTTTTGATGCTATTATCTAGACTTGGATATATATATATATATATATATATATATATATATATATATATATATATATATATATATATATATATATATATATATAATATATATATATATATGATATGATATGATATGATTTTTATATTGGTGAGTGATGTATATTGGTTTGTGTGATGTGTGATGTGTGATGCATATTGTGATGTTCCGATGTTTCGGATGTTGTGTGAACATGGAATGCTCTGTTTTATGGATTTTTTTTCAAAAATTTTTCAATTAGCGACGGACTAGCGACTAAAAAGCGACGGCTCGCGACAACCAAGCGACGGATTATCCGTCGCTAACTAGATAATTTCAATTTAGCGACGGACGGCGACAACCAAGCGATGGATAATCCGTCAATTAGGTTCTGGAAATATGAAAGATTTCCAGAGCCTTAGCGCCGGATAAGTCGTCACCAAACCGTCGCTAGTTTGAGACTACGCGCGACGGAATAGCGACGGAGGTTGCGTATCAGAAACTCTCTGATACGCGTTCACCGACAAGTTGTTGACGGATTACCGATGGATTGACCATGTCGGTAAGAAGATGTATTACTAACTTTATGATACTTGATTCGACGGAAACCCGTCGGCCAGTCGTCGCTAGTTGTACGAATATGGCTGCCGAAAATCCGTCGCTCAATCGTCGCTTGGCGACAACTTGGCGACGGATTGTTTTTAGCGATGAGTCAAATTTCGACGGATGTATTTGACTAAAATATGTCGGCAAACCGTCGGTAATCTAATTTACCGACGATTGGCGACGGATAAGGCCGTCACTAAAAAGTTGAATTTTGGTAGTGCAAGAATACGATGTTATATCGGTCAAGATTTATCAATTATTAAAATGGGAGAGATTGTTGGCCCATTGGTCATGGTCAAACCTAATTTTAATAATTGAATGTCTCGATATAAGGGCTACTTGGACGATTTGCTAGAACTACTACTGTTACCGTTCAAGACTCGGAGCCGTATTTGTCATTGCATCTGTATTTCTATTATCAATGTATTTTTACATTTTATTGGGCCTAGGAACACGATGTAAACTGTGTCATACTAGCAAATAAGATACCCAAAAATGTTTTCAAAAATATCCATTTATTTTGAAAATAAAACTTAAAAACCATAAACCCAATTCCTAACTGCTTGAACATTCGAAAGCCCAAAGCCTACTGAATTACAAACCCTAAATTTACCTTTTCTGTACCAGCAATCCTCTGGGCAAATTTGCCCCGAATTTGGCCCGAATTTGGCTAGTGTACATTGCTTTTTGAACTCAGACTTCTCACAGTTACGGATGCAATGGCTATCTGCCGAGATTCTCTCAAAGAATTCTACCGGAATTCTGTTCGAATTCTGTCCGAATTTCCCGTTGAAAATCCTATAAATAGAGAAGAATTTCTACCATTTCGACAGATGAGTTCACTTTTCTTCTCTTCTCTCTAAGCTTAATACGTTCTTTCAAAGCCTTCTAAGCTTTCATTTTCAAATCCCAAGCCAGTTGCAATCCTCTAGTCGATTTGCTAGTGCGGTACGGTCTAGAAGTGTAACGCCCTAGTCCCAAAATACATAGGACCAAGTACGTGAACATGCCAGCTGCACATATACGAAGAATACTCCAATATATGAAATCCTCATATATGCACATAAGCTGTAAATAAAATAATCACAGGCTAGAATAACATATCTAATCTTATCACAGCTCAACACAGAAGAAAGTAAAGACCAAAAGAATAAAGCAGAGTATCAAAAGATAGTCGGGTGAACATACTCACTCCAAACAGCTATGAAAAAGAGTCTCTCAAGATCGGAGTCCAACCTCCGCAAATAGAAAGAAAAGAGATGTAAAATAATGTCTACAACTGTCTCAGATAAGAAATAGACTAGAAGTCATAAGGCACTGCCTCGTCATCAATGTAAGATAGCTCCAATGCCGCTCCATACTCCTGTGGAAAATCGTCTAAACCTGGAGAGATAACCAGGTCCTCAGGGGACATAACAAGATACAAGAAAACACCATACCATATAAACTGTGATAATATAATAAGAGAAAAAGGTATGCATGCAATCGGGTTCCTGACTATTCTACTGTGAATATGCAGTTGAGATACATTCCTTCGACGCATGAGCCCTGGCTGAATATAGGATCCGGTATAGTCCCCTCTTGGGCACCAGTGACCAAGAGCATGACGTTCAAAAACGACAGTGGCCAATCTGAGAGGCTCATACCCGTATCTCCAACGGAGCTTCCGGGTTACAAGAAAAGTACAATCAAAGCCCATACGTCGGGTAATATTATCCCCACCAAATGCCTAGTATCATCATCTCCATGACTGACATGTACCTCTAATAACCGCCAAGTCTTCTAGCATGCAATTCTATTGGCAGTTACCCCTATTCGTCGCACGCTCCATACGTATCGGTGGCCAGCCGACTACGCGGATACGTATCCTATATGTGAATCACATCACGTGATACAACAAGTGTCAAGGCCGTATGAGATATACCAATACCTCAACATCAATGGGTGGTCAATAAACTAAGTCAATGCAAGAGAATAAATAAGGCAAGAAAACGACCGATAGAGTCGCTTGCACCCAAGTGTGACTTGGACGCACAGTTTAAATATCACGAAACAAAATGCAGAAAATAACAACTGAAAATAAGAATATAATAATCATAGAGTAAGGTGGCAAGGTATCTTGTCTGCAGTGCGAGAAGGGCAAATCCAAGAGTGGCAAGTGTCAGCACCAAAAATCACAAATTACAGATGACTCCAAACACTGAAACAACATCAAAAATGATCTCGGTGAAGAAGATATACCTAGAAAATGCCTGTCTAAAAGACAAATTCTAGAACAGGGACAAAATCATAATTTCGGATTAAAACGATATCCGTCGTTGGACTCGCTTTGCACCGAAACGCGTGCCAAAGTCTACGGTCTCTAAAGTCATCAAACTATATGTCTACGGTTTTAGTTTGAGGAGAGAAACTCAATGGTATGTCCAGTTTTGGATTTCGAGGAGCCGTGTACAAAATCGCCCATTTGAGTGGGTCGCGGGCCCGCCAAAAATGGGTTCCGATTCGACCTTCTCAGAATCGAACCAAACTTGGCATGCAGGACCAGAATTTCGATCCGGACCTGTTGGCACAAAAAATGGGTCGTATCAGACAAAATTAAGAAATTTAATATAATTAAAAACATGTTTTTTCTCAACTTCAACATCAATCTACTTTTTACACGCTAATCGAAACGACGTTCCAAAAGATGCGTTGCGATCTCAGTTATGTCGTCTTTTACTGTTTTGGATTAGTTCCTATAGTACTTTACTGCACAGCAAGTAAATTGGCCGACAAGTTGTCGTTTTAAAACAGTTTTTAGTATTACAGAAAACAGGTTTTTGTTCAACTTCGTCTCGATTTTTCGAGCAAGTCGATGGGTTGTTTCAAAATCCATCTAGAGGATATTGAAGAGGGTCAAGTCTACTTTCTAGAAAATCTTACGGATCGAAAATCGGTGCTACGAGTAAAAAGTTACATCGTAGAGAAGTAGGGTACCTTGAGTGGAAAAACTGCTCCGTGGGTGACGCGGGACTGACTTCCGATGCTCCGTTCGTCGCGCACAAAGCTCCATCGCTGGTGAAACGAAGTCGTGGGCGAAGGGGGTATAATCAGCCTCAACTTTCGTTTTAGGAGATTAGGGTTTTGAGGCTTGTGGAAAAAGTTACATATATACCAAGTTCGGGTAAAACCTAGTACTACTAGGATTACCATTAAAGCCCACTACTTCCTTTCCCTCGGGTTGGTGTAGTTTAGTTGCTGCGTACAGCAACAATCTTGCATGGGGATGGGGCCTGCCCACTAAAGTGGGTGTGGGTTTAATACTTTTTTTTCTTTTTCCTTTTCTCCTTTTCTTTTCTTTTTCCTTTACTAGCTGCTGTGGTCGGTCCCTTTGGGCCGACCACCTGAGATTTTTTTTATTAAACTAACAATATATATATATATATATATATATATATATATATATATATATATATATACATATATATATATATATAATATATGTATATATTCACAAGAAGATTTTCTAAATTTCTTAATTAAGTAACAAAATATTTGTAATAATTGTAGACTATATTTATTAACAATTAAAAATATATCAAGCACAATCATACATATATTATATATCTATAATTAGAAATATACCAATTACCACATCAATTCCAAATAATATCGAAAAAATTATTTTTAAAACACTAAAATATTTAGAAAATATTGGGGGTTTACATCCTACCCAACTTAAAGAAAATTTCGTCCTCGAAATTAAACTAAGGTCGGGGGATCAAATGCAATGCATGAAAATATAAATGCAAGACATACCTTCGTCTTCGAACAACTGCGGGTAACGGTTTCGGATGTCGTCCTCGCGCTCCCAAGTAGACTCCCCTAGCGAGTGATGCTTCCATGCCACGCGAACCAATGGAATAGATTGATTCCGCAACACCTTCACTCGGCGATCGAGGATACCTACTGGTTGCTCTTCGTACGACAAACTCGATCCAACTGTGATCTCGGAGTGATCAAGCACATGATTGCTGTCCGCCACGTACCTCCTCAGCTGAGATACGTGGAATACGTCATGTACTCCCTCTAGTGACGGTGGCAATGCCAATCTGTAGGCAACCTATCCAACACGTTCTAAGACATCGAAAGGCCCGATGTACCTTGGACTCAACTTGGCACGTCCTCCGAATCGAATCGTGCCTCTAGTGGGGGATATCTTCAAGAACACATGGTCACCCTCTTTGAACTCCAAGGGTCGACGACGATTATCTGCCCACTGCTTCTGACGATCCTGCGCTGCTCGCAGGTGGTCCTGAATCTTCTTCACTGTCTCCACTGTGCTCAAGACCAACTCGGGACCCAATAGCTGTCGCTCTCCTATGTCGCTCCAACAAACAGGAGACCGACACTTCCTACCATACAATGCTTCAAACGGAGCCATTTGAATGCTCGCTTGATAGCTATTGTTGTAGGAAAACTCAACAAGATTAAGATGGTCCTCCCACGAACCGCCAAAATCAAGCATACACGCTCTCAACATATCCTCTAGTGTCTGAATGGTACGCTCCGACTGGCCGTCTGTCTGCGGATGATACGATGTGCTAAACTTCAATCGAGTGCCCAAACTCTCTTGCATGCTCCTCCAAAAGTGCAAGGTGAATCTCGAGTTACGGTCCGACACAATACTCCGACACAATACTAACAGGCACACCGTATAGTCTCACAATCTGTTCCATATACATTTCTGCCAATACCTCTGTCGACTGGCCCACTCTAAAAGGTAAGAAATGGGCTGACTTCGTAAGTCTATCAACAATCACCCACACTGCATCATGTCCTCTAGGACTCCGAGGAAAATCTATGACGAAATCTATAGTAATGTGCTCCCAGTTCCACTCGGGAATGGATAGCGACTGCAATAATCCGGCCGTCCTTTGGTGCTCCGCCTAAACTTGTTGACATACCAAGCACTTGGCAACGAAATGAGCTATCTCCCGCTTCATTCTATGCCACCAATAATACTGTCGTAAGTCACGATACATCTTGGTCCCTCCGGGATGAATAGAGTAAGTCGAACTGTGTGCCTCGGCCATCTGCTCCTGCCATAGCTCTCCATTGGGTACATAAATGCGATCACCACATCGCAGTGTCCCATCTGAGTGGATCCTCAAACCTGTCTGCTCTCCTGCTTCAGTCCTCTCTTTTAGCCGTCGAAATCTTGCATCATTAGGCAATGCTGCCTTGATGCGCTCTACCAATGATGATTGTACTTGAAGGTTGGCTAATACGCTGTCTGCTCCGGGCAATACTACCTCAATACCAAGCTGCTCCAAGTCTCTAATCAATTCCTTCTGTATAGTCAAAAAGTATGCCATGGGCTTACGGCTTAATGCGTCTGCAACGACATTAGCCTTGCCCGGATGATAATGAAGCTCGATCTCATAATCCTTTATCAACTCCAACCAACGTCGCTGTCGCATATTCAACTCTTTCTGTGTGAACACGTGCTTGAGGCTCTTATGATCAGTGTAGATATCAACCTTCTTGCCGTACAAGTAGTGTCTCCATGGCTTCAAAGCAAAGATAACCGCTGTGAGATCTAGATCATGGGTCAGATAATTCTTCTCGTGCACTCTCAACTGTCGCGATGCATAAGCTACTACACGACCGTGCTGCATCAATATACATCCTAATCCCTTCCCGGATGCGTTGCTGTAGATCACAAATCCTTTTGGGCCCGATGGTAATGTCAAGATCGGTGCTGTGGTCAATCGCTTCTTCAACTCGTCAAAAGCGGCTTGACACTCGTCTGTCCATACAAACTCCTGATCCTTGCAAGTCAATCGAGTCATGGGCCCCGCTATTCGAGAGAAATCTTCTACGAACCGTCGATAGTAACCCGCAAGTCCGAGAAAACTTCTCACATCAGAAACTGATGTAGGAGCGGGCCATGATTTGACTGCTGTGATCTTCTCTGGGTCTACTGATATACCATCGCCCGTAACAATATGACCAAGAAATGCTACCTCTTTGAGAAAAAAATCACACTCGCTAAGCTTCACAAAGAGTCTCTCGTTCCTCAACGTTCCCAAAACTATCCGTAGATGCTGCTCATGCTCCTCTTGACTCTTGAAGTAAATCAAGATATCGTCTATAAAGAATACTATAAATTTATCCAAGTACTGGTGAAAGATCTTGTTCATTAAATTCATGAAGATTGCGGGAGCGTTGTTCAAACCGAAAGGCATGACCAAGAACTCGTAGTGTCCATACCTCGATTGAATGGCCATCTTTGCAATGTCTTCCTTCCGAACCTTCAATTGGTGATAGCCCGATCGTAAGTCAATCTTGGAGAATACTTTTGGTCCACTCAGTTGATCGAATAGATCGTCTATACGCGGCAAGGGATACTTGTTCGTCACCGTCACTGCATTCAACACTCTGTAGTCAATGCACATACGCACTGTCCCGTCTTTCTTAGGCACAAAAAGAATGGGTTCTCCCCATGGTAACGTACTGGCACGAATAAATCCCTTCTCTAATAAGTCATCAATCTGCGTCTTCATCTCTACCAACTCCTTGGGTGCCAGACGATATACTCGGGATGAAATAGGCTCGGCTCCGGGAATAAGCTCAATAGAAAACTCAATGTCGCGGTCAGGTGGTAGTCCTGGCAATTCCTCGGGGAATACATCCTCGAACTCGGTGATAATAGGGTGTTGTGGGGTGTCATGCATCATCATATGAGTTCCCGATGTGGGTGCATCACAACTATCTCTGTCTTCTTTGGTGAACTCAAACTCTGTTGCATTTGGTGGTCTAAAAATAATACTGCTCCTATGGCAGTCTATGAGAGCGAAATGCTGGCTCAACCAGTCCATTCCAAGAACCACACCAAATGTCGGCATAGGGAATACAAGAAGTCGTGCCATCATTTCTCTGCCATTTATCACTACATGACAAAGTCTACAAACACCACTAACAGGTACAACTCCTCCTCCAGTGAGGATTTTAACATTCTTAGCTAAAGGTGTGATGGGAATGCTGTGTCTAGTGGCAAAACTGGTGGCTATAAATGAATGTGTGGCTCCAGTATCTAATAATGTAATAGCAGGAAAAGATGCAACTAGAACCATACCTGCTATAACCTCCGCCTCTGCTTCTATATTCTCAACAGCTAGAGAGAATGCCTTTCCTTGGTTCTGTCCTGGGCGTTGAGCTCTGGCCTTGTGGTACTGTGCTGTCTGTGGGGGTAATGGTGGGCGAGGTGCGGGGCTGTGGGCCTCTGGGCCTGATGTGCCTGAACTAGAGCCTGTTGCTCAGGATAATCTCTGGCCAAGTGTTGTCCTGATCCACATCTCATACATAAGCCCAAACGAAGTCGACAGTCATCTCTAATATGCCCCTGCTTCCCGCAAAAGTTATAGATGGGCTTCTGATAAGGTGTGTGCCTCTGCTGGTACTGTCCTGTAGTCCTCCTAATAGGTCCACTCTGAGTAGCTCGGGCTGGTGTATCCGCTGGGGTATGGCGCCTCGATGTCTGCTGCTGTTCCTTACGAAGAATCTCCTGAGCACGAGCTTCTTCCAAGACAGCTGAATGGGAGACTCGAGACTGGGTAGTCGTATAAGACTTGAGCTCTGGTGCAAGCCCCTGGTGAAATCTCCTCGCCTTCTCTAACTCTGTCGGAATCAATCCCGCACCAAATCGACTAAGGCAGTTGAACTCTGAGTCATACTCATCAACTGTCATATTCCCTTGCTTCAGATGAAGGAACTGGTCATAGAGACCATCTCGAACATGTATAGGGAAGAACCTCTCATAAAATACATCATGGAACTGCTTCCAGGTGATCCCAGTGCCTAATCGTCTCTCTTTCGCCTTCCACCAGTGGTGAGCATTGTCTTCTAACAGTAAGTCCACTGCTGTCATCCAATCTTGAGCTGGCAACTGGGATGCCTTCAGTAGCTTCTCGGTACTAATAAGCCACTGTGACACCTCTAATGGCTTCTCCGTCCCTCTAAAGGCTTTGGGGTTCATATCTGTAAAATTCTTGATCAAGCCTTCATAGGGACGCAGAGCCGGTGCTAGTGCTGGTACTGGAGGTGGTGGTGGAGGTCTAGCCATAGCTGCCATCATCGTCTGTCTCATCAGCTCAGTCTGCTGCCACTGAGCCTGCATCATGGCATACATAAACTGAGTAGTAGGGCTCCCATCAGTCGGGGGTGGAGGCATCTGAGGTCCCGACTGTGGGGGAAACTGCTGAGGGAATGGTGGTGGAGGAGGCAGTGGTACATTCCCTTCCGGTGGCATGGTAGTAGTCTGTCTAGCCTGTCTGCCTGGGGGTGCTGCGATATCCGGGTACTCCGTCGTCGGTATCGTAGTAGGCTGCGACAGTCCTGGCTGGTATGGTGTTGCTGGAGTCATGGGAGGATTCTGTCCCTCCGAAGTAATCTCCTCACCAGATGTGAGGGCCAAGGCAGAAGTGTATCCGCTTCGTAGATTCATACTGTTGGCATGAGGAAGATAAGTTGATATTAGAAAAGATTAGATATGAAGTAAATCGAATAATCAAGAAAGTTTCGAAAAGATTGGAAGTCAAGAGATAGTAGTAGTTCTGGATGAGATATTCCTATTCCTATATGCAGGCTTGTTGGGCACAGTCATGTAACCCAACAATATTTAATCCGACCTGCATGGGCCACCACAAAAACATGTAACGCCCCAGTCCCAAAATATATAGGACCAAGTACATGAACATGCCAGCTGCACATATATGAAGAATACTCCAATATATAAAATCCTCATATATGCACATAAGCTGTAAATAAAATAATCACAGGCCAGAATAACATATCTAATCTCATCACAGCTCAACACAGAAGAAAGTAAAGACCAAAAGAATAAAGCAGAGTATCAAAAGATAGCCGGGTGAACATACTCACTCCAAACAGCTATAAAAAATAGTCTCTCAAGATCGGAGTCCAACCTCCGCAAATAGAAAGAAAAGAGATGTAAAATAATGTCTACAACTGTCTCAGATAAGAAATAGACTAGAAGTCATAAGGCACTGCCTCGTCATCAATGTAAGATCGCTCCAATGCTGCTCCGTACTCCTGTGGAAAATCGTCTAAACCTGGAGAGATAACCAGGTCCTCAGGGGACATAGCAAGATACAAGAAAACACCATGCCATATAAACTGTGATAATATAATAAGAGAAAAAGGTATACATGCAATCGGGTTCCTAACTATTCTACTGTGAATATGTAGTTGAGATACATTCCTTCGACGCATGAGCCCTGGCTGAATATAGGATCCGGTATAGTCCCCTCTTGGGCACCAGTGACCAAGAGCATGACGTTCAAAAATGACAGTGGCCAACCTGAGAGGCTCATACCCGTATCTTCAACGGAGCTTCCGGGTTACAAGGAAAGTGCAATCGAAGCCCATACGTCAGGTAATGTTCTCCCCACCCAATGCCTAGTATCGTCATCTCCATGACTGACATGTACCTCTAATAACCGCCAAGTCTTCTAGCATACAATTCTATTGGAAGTTACCCCTATCCGTCGCACGCTCCATACGTATCGATGGCCAGCCGACTACGCGGATACGTGTCCTATATGTGACTCACATCACGTGATACAACAAGTGTCAAGGCTGTATGAGATATACCAATACCTCAACATCAATGGGTGGTCAATAAACTAAGTTAATGCAAGAGAATAAATAAGGCAAGAAAACGACCGATAGAGTCGCTTGCACCCAAGTGTGACTTGGACGCACAGTTTAAATATCACGAAATAAAATACGGAAAATAAAAACTGAAAATAAGAATATAATAATCACAGAGTAAGGTGGCAAGGTATCTTGCCTGCAGTGCGAGAAGGGCAAATCCAAGAGTGGCAAGTGTCAGCACCAAAACTCACAAATCACAGATGACTCCAAACACTGAAACAATATCAAAAACGATCTCGGTAAAGAAGATATACCTAGGAAACGCCTGTCCAAAAGTCAAATTCTGGAACAGGGGCAAAATTATAATTTTGGATCAAAACGATGTCCGCCGTTGGACTCGCTTTGCACCGAAACGCGTGCCAAAGTCTACGGTCTCTAAAGTCATCAAACTATATGTCTACAGTTTCAGTTTGAGGAGAGGAACTCAACGGTATGTCCGGTTTTGGATTCCGAGGAGCCGTGTACAAAATCGCCCGTTTGAGTGGGTCGCGGGCCCGCCAAAAATGGGTTCCGATTCGACCTTCTCAGAATCGTACCAAACTTGGCATACAGGACCAGAATTTCGATCCGGACCTGTTGGTGCAAGTTTTATCTCGATTCGACGGCTGTACACGAAGTTATGGGCAAGTTTGCAAAACACCGATACGGGGGTATCTCGACGGATACGCATTGATTTCGTCGCGCACACGCAACAAAACTAAGTTCCGTCAGTTCCCACACGTCCGCAACGTCCATACGCGCCTTTCAATGCATACAGCGCATGACCATATCGTCCGATTTGTCGGGGCGTACGTCATATCAGACAAAATTCAGAAATTTAATATAATTAAAAATAGGTTTTTCCTCAGCTTCAACATCAATCTACTTTTTACACGCTAATCGAAACGACATTCCAAAAGATGCGTTGCGATCTCGGTTATGTCTTCTTTTACTGTTTTGGATTAGTTCCTGTAGTACTTTACTGCACAACAAGTAAATTGGCCGACAAGTTGTCGTTTTAAAACAGTTTTTAGTATTACAGAAAACAGGTTTTTGTTCAACTTTGTCTCGATTTTTCGAGCAAGTCGATGGGTTGTTTCGAAATCCATCTAGAGGATATTGAAGAGGATCAAGTCTACTTTCTAGAAAATCTTACGGATCGAAAATCGGTGCTACGAGTAAAAAGTTACATCGTAGAGAAGTAGGGTACCTTGAGTGGAAAAACTGCTCCGTGGGTGACGCGGGGCTGACTTCCGATGCTCCGTTCGTCGCGCACAAAGCTCCGTCGCTGGTGAAACGAAGTCGTGGGCGAAGGGGTTATAATCAGCCTCAACTTTCGTTTTGGAAGATTAGGGTTTTGAGGCTTGTGGAAAAAGTTACATATATACCAAGTTCGGGTAAAACCTAGTACTACTAGGATTACCATTAAAGCCCAAAACTTCCTTTCCCTCGGGTTGGTGTAGTTTAGTTGCTGCGTGCAGCAACAAGCTTGCATGGGGGTGGGGCCCGCCCACTAAAGTGGGTGGGTAGGTTTAATACTTTTTTTTTCCTTTTTTCTTTTCTCCTTTTCTTTTCTTTTTTCCTTTACTAGCTGCTGTGGTCGGTCCCTTTGGGCCGACCACCTGAGATTTTTTTATTATTATTAAACTAACAATATATATATATATATATATATATATATATATATATATATATATATATATATATATATATATATATATAATATGTATATATTCACAAGAAGATTTTCTAAATTTCTTAATTAAGTAACAAAATATTTGTAATAATTGTAGACTATATTTATTAACAATTAAAAATATATCAAGCACAATCATACATATATTATATATCTATAATTACGAATATACCAATTACCACATTAATTCCAAATAATATCGAAAAAATTATTTTTAAAACACTAAAATATTTAGAAAATATTAGGGGTTTACAAGAAGTTTTAGAGTGATTGTAATCAAGAGGCTTGACAAGAAGTAAGACACTTCACAATTGAAGTTTGTCGAGTGCTTCGGATCAAAGCTCACGTCTGTAGGAGTTGCAAGGACTTCATATAAAAACTTACAATTTTTTATAGTGGATTTCAACTAGGAGCTAGAGTTCTCTCGACTGGATTAATCCTCCCAAGAGGGAGACTAGTATACATCGTCGTGTTTGTATTTGCTCTCTGCTATTTACTTTTACATTTTCGTATCTGTGATGTATTTCTATGATCTGGCTACTAACATTTTTTTAGTAGCTAATATTATGCTGTCTACTCTATTCACCGCCTCTAGAGTATATCACTTTACATTTCATTCCTACAATAAACTCCTACAAAGATTTGGAATTAAATAGATGGTTTACGGTGGGTGTTTCGGTGTCCGAAAAACTTGTAGGATGAAAACGATGCCATGGACGTATGAAACTCTTGCAAATGTGAACAAATAATGATACTAGATGATAAATAGAGACTTTAAAAACATTACCAATGAGTTTTTCGAAATCAAACAGGTTTGAAAGTCGTTGGAAAGATTCTCGCACCAAAATTGATCAAATTTGGACAAATTATCGTGCAATGGACACCATGACGAAATCGTGTGGATCCACGTGGTCCAACGATTAGGGAACAAAGTAGACACATGAAGGAAACTTCTAGTTTTGGTTTTGTGTCACTTGGATGAGGATAAGTATGTAAAACCTATTTTAGAACTGTACAAACCTGTTGTTGAATTCAGAATTCTTTCAGTATGGTTTTACCCAGTAGATGGGTTGTGCTCCTCACTGAAGTCCTCAAGATGGCTCCTAGGAGTTCTAGGATGGAAAAGGAAGTCCTCGGGTCACGGGAGTAGTGAAGCGCACAATAATTGATATGGAAGGTGGTTGAAGTATGCGGCCTTGGGTTTTATTGCCATTGGCCTAGAGCAACTTGGGCGGTCGGGTTTTGGAAATTGGGAGAGGGGTGGCTTCTTGGGGGATGTTCAAATATAAGAGGGTTTTATGTGTTAGGGTTAATATGGTGGAGGTTTGGGTTGATTTGGTTGAGGTTTTGTCATCCAATCAATCAATATGGTAATGGGTATCAATAGGTTTCCTTATTTTGGAAATATAGTAGTTTGAATGTATATTAATTAAATCTTTGCTTGATTGGAAACTATTTAATTGATTAAAATCAATCAAATATATGTCTACATGGTTTTGGCAACGTAGGGTAGGCCAACTAAGTGGTTTGAGCTAGGGTTGGATCCAAACAATTAATTGAGTCAAAATCAACATCGAAAGTGCAATATTTAATTCTTGTGTGCCATTCTAAAATAAATAGCATATGGGAACTCAACATAGTGTAGCACTATTGGCATGTGTGAACAAAATAGGCCAAAATCATATATGGGTCATTTAGGTTGGATCGATGTCGAGTCCCGAAATTAAGTTGGAAAGTACAAAAAGTTTTATGGTAGATAGCGAATTGGCCTAAGGTGACCTGAAAGTTGTGCGACAAAAAGAAAATATAAGGGAACATGTTTGAGTGCGACATGATATATCAAAATGAATTTACTTGTCTATAGAAAAACACATGAAAGACTTTTTCCAGAGATTGGCATTTCTTGTGCTCTAAAAAACAAAGCTACGAAAAAGTATATATTATGATCATAAATAATTGTGAAAAAATATATAACAACCAATATATATATATATATTTTTATATATATATATATATATATATATATATATATATATATATATATATATATATATATATATATATATATTAAAAATATATAACAACCAATATGTAAATTTATATATTATATAAATATATATATTATATTATATTATATTAAATTATATTATATATATATATATATATATATATATATATATATATATATAATTCAGAGGGCTACACTATGAACTTGTTACTATCCCCTTAAAATTATTCTAACCCTCTAACTATCCATTTGCTAAACCAAAGTTATAATTAAAGCCCAAGAAGAACCTAAATCCCATTTCTTGTACAAATATTTAAACATCAACCCATGTATTAAATCTAAAGCTTGAACTTACAATTAAGCTCATATCTAACTCTTATACTAGACCAAATATATTTATTATTAATGGGCTTCCAGTCCAACACTTAAATCCAAATACCATTTTCTAAATCCTCTTAAACCCAGCCTATAGTATAACTGGGCCCCTACTACACCCTTATTAGTCCACGGCCCAGGTTACTACCTTGAGCATGTTTAATCATTTATCCTTTTAGTTACTATATCCCAAAGTCATTAATAGACCTCAAAATAATTCAACCAAACCTAATAATTATTATTAGGACCAGTTTATAGGCCTCAGCCCAACTCCATATATATATATATATATATATATATATATATATATATATATATATATATATATATATATATATATATATATATATATATAAGCTCACATGATTCGGCCTGGACCCGGGCCATACAATCCTTACCAACCCTTCCCCCGCCACCAAATCTCTGGTGAGAGAAAATCCCTATCCCTAAAACGTACGGAAGAAGAAGAAGAAGAAGAAGTGAACGAAGATGAATAATCTGAAGAAGAAGATGAAGAAGAAGACAAGGTTGCTCACCTAGGTAGTCAAGGTCTAACAATATGATGGGGATCGGGGAACTACGGCTGTCGACGATCGAGGATGGCGGTACTAGGTCAAATCGGCAGCATCACCCCCACATCTGGTGGCTATGACGATGAAGAATCAGACATGGCTGCCAAGGAAGCGGAGCGGTGCCTAGCGGTGTTAGGATCTCAACCGACTGGGACCGGTTAATCAATGACGTCGATCTGATCGACCCGCCGGGAGGAGCTTGGCTCAAGAAGGAGGAACTGGGTCCAATCAGTGCTGGCGGATAGTGGATGGCAGTGGTCAAGGAGACGATGTCGTCCGTGGAGCGTTGGCGAAGGAAAGCACAACATCGAGATTTTGGCGGATCAAGGGGTGCTCGGCTACGTTGAAGCGGGTTCAAGGAGGAGATCGAGACGGTAGCTCAAGGCAGCGGCTCTCACGGAGAGATCCTGGTAGCACCGTGGCTTGGCCACGCTAGAATCGTGTCATCAGTGAGATCAGGGACTCGGGCTGGTCGTTGGAGCAGTGACTCGTGTCCTCAGGAGACAGGGACACGAGTAGGTGGCTCGTCAGGTGCTTCCTTGAGATGCTAGACACGGGTCATGCTCAGTTGCTCGACAGCGCTCGAGTCAGTGGATACAGGGACACAAAAAAGTGATGTAGGAGTGTCGGTTGTAACCGTGTCCTTGGACACATGACATTGAGCTAGAAGTTAGGATTAGGTTTTGGGAATTAGAAAATCGTATCCATGTCCGAGGACATGGGACATAGGGACTGAATCTAAAATGTGGTGTGGTGCTGGAATGTGTAGATGGAAATGGTATCCGTGTCCTCGGGGTCGGACCCGGTATATGAGGAATGGTTTGGTTTTGGATGTGAGTCATGTCGTATCAGACATAGATTTTGTAAATGTAATAGAGTAGTAATATAATGAAATGGATGGACACCCGGTGTCGACCTGAGGCCGACACGAATAGACACGAAATATTGAAAGTGGACACACTATATTTGGTAGTGGACACGAGAAAAAGTGAAACATAGGATATGATGGACACAAGCATTGGATTAAGGGTTTCCCAAGAATGTGTTTAGATTAGAAATGATCCCTAATCAAAAAAAGGGTATTTATGGGAACATTAGGACTAATCTAGAAAGGAATATTCCTAAAATATTTCAGAGAATATTTTCTAGGAATATGCTAGATGACATAGAATATTCCTTGGGATTAATTAAGGCTAATTCCTAATTGATTAAAGAACTTCTAGAGAGTCCCTACTAATTAGCTAGTCTCTATCTAGACAACTACCACAAACAAAAATGCCCCTCCACTTCCAGAAATTTACCGATTTGCTACCCCTCCATAATAATCATAAACTTCCAAATAATTACCAATGGTGCCACCCCACCTTCACAAATTACAACTATGCCATGATCACCTAAATAATTCCCAAAAAATTCATAGAAAATAAAATCAGGAAATTAGGAATTTAGAAAAAAAGGCAAATTCTAAAACTTGGGGGTTACATGTCTACCCACCTTCAAAAAATTTCGTCCTCGAAATTTCAAATGGCACGATTAGGCACGACTAAAATACAAAAATGGCACGACTAGGAATAATCAAATAAAGAAATTCAAAAATGACACAATAATGATCATAATCAGTTATGCACAATTGTGAACATAATTGAATTGAAGGAAAGTCACAATTTCACTTAATCAAATGTAGGGTCAAAATATGGTATAGTTATGACTAATTCCAATCAAGGATATGATCATAATAAGATCAAAACACCAATCAACTATTGGGAATGAGCAAGAACAATCAAAATCACGATTATCTAGATACGATCAAAGGAATCATTTAGTTATGATCAAAGTCACTCAGGCACGATTAAGAATAAAATTTAACTCATTTAGGCACGACTATGATGAAAATCAATTAGGCACAAAATAGTCACGACTAATCAAAATCATATAGGCATGATCGGATACATAACCAAAGTCATCTAAGCATGGTCAAAGTCAAAATCATTAAGCACAGTTATGGACATAATCAAAATAGAATCACCTATGCATGTAAAGTCAGCTAGATAGATAGGCATGATCAAGAGAATCAAAATCTAGGTATGATCAAAATACAGGCATGATCAATAGAATCAAATCTATATAGGTGTGATCATAGATATAATTAAGATATAGTAGAATATAATCGAAATCGAAGTTTATAAAATAGAAAAATATAATCAATCAAAATTTAGGTCAAAATCTAGGAATTAATGACAAGAATGGCCTAAGATGTGATTGAGCATTTATATTCTGCATGCTCTCAATGGTACTCTAGTCCTAAGCACCATAAGATGGACCTGCATGGGTGTAACGCCCCAGTTCCAATATACTATGACCATGGTGCGCTAGCGTGCCAGCTACGTATCAAGTGGACTCTAGCCAAACTCAAATACGTATAAGCTGTCTAGTGGTCAAGTATAATGTCTAAAATATATAGTCATCTATATCTCAATCCAATAAAGAATAAATAAATAACAAGGATAAATATTATATAATATAGTTGGTCGCCCTGTATTACATATGTTTGAACAAGCTCAGGAAGAAGAAGATAGCTTGCAAAAAACTAGAAAATAATAAAGAATTATGGCTGGAATATAAATGCAAAATAAAAGCTCGAAAGGAATGATAAACGATAATACTATCAATACCTGAATCTTGCAGTACACAGCACATCAATTCTATGCCTGAAATCGAGCAAGAACCTGAAGAGATCACCAGGTCCTCGGCGGTACGTAACAAGATACAAAAAATATGCCACATAAACGAAATATAAACATGTCACATAGTCATAGGTAAAAATAAATAACCCAGATCACAACACGGTCCAGTATCCCATCATCGAAATAGTGAACCACCCTTATAACCAAACAAGGACAAGAGGTGGCACACTATTCTGTGATAAGATACTGTCCTATGCCATGATCAGGTATACGTACAGGAACATTAACAAGGTCACCTAACTATTCTACGTGAATATGCAATTTAATAATAGTGCATGTCCGCATGACTACCAAGTCAAGTCGAAGAAATAAAGTACCTCAGTCGCGAGTCTAAGTCTATATATCATTTCTCAGTCGCGAGTCTATAGCATATAATCTATATACCATTCCTCAGTCGTGATTCTAAGGCATATAGTCTATCTATCGTTTAACAATAGCGAGCGAGTCTATGATAAATAAGGAGGTAGTTAACGTCCAATCGTGTTTTCCCCACCCAATACCTATCTATGTCATATCCACGATATAATACTCTAATAACTGCTATATCTTCTAGCATGCAATTCTATTAGCGGTTATAATCTAACGCACGTCCTATACGTATCGTTGGCCAGCCGACTGCACAAGTCCGAGACCTATATGAGATTCAAAACTCATGGAACATATGTGTCATGGCCAAAGAAGATATACCAATATTCCACAATAATAAGGTAGTCCAAAAAAATTATGTCAACATGCATAAAATAAAGAAAGCAACGAAAACGACTAACACAATCGCTTGTACCCAAGTATGACTTGGTAGCACAGTTTAATATAAAATAAATAAGAAAATAAATAAATAATAAAAGTAGAAATGCTGAAGTGACAGTAAATAAACAGAATATATTGGCAAGGTATCTTTTTTGGAGTTTGTACAATAATTGACGACGTCCTACAGACGAACTCGTCAAGACAAAGAAAGCAGTAAAGGTAGAAATTCTGCAAACGTGTCCGGATGTGAAAACAAATATCACCAATATTTTTAAAATAGAAGAAATATTTAAGATCGACTACCCATAAGTCTAATTCTGGATACAAAGGCAAAACGATAATTTCTAGTCAAAATGATGTCCGCTGTTGGACCCACTTTGTACCAAAAAGTGTGCCAAATCCTATGGCCTCTAAAGTCAACAAATTATATGTCTACGAAAATTTTTACAATATGAACTTAATTCCAATTATGGATTCCGATGAGTTGTGTACAAAATCGTCCGTTGAATCGGATCATGGGACCCCTAAAACGGTGATCCGGTCAACTGTCTTATAATCGGACCAAACTTAGCTCATAGGACTAGATCAATTCTATGAGTCCAATGGCACAGGATTCGTCACGATGTGAAGAGCGTACACAAAGTAATTGAAGAAATTGCAAAGTTGTCGATATAGTGATTTTCGACGGATACGGGTTGATTTCGTCGTGCACTCACAACCAATTCAAATTCTATCAAAGCCCACACGTCCGCAAAGTCCGTACACACCTTTTGATTACTTCGGTTTGCGACCAAGTCGTCCGGTTTGTCGAGACGGACTTCGTATCGAAATTTTTTAAAGTTTTAAAAACTATTTTCTAGACCTTTTGAACTGATTTATTTGAAAATAATAATCTAAAATGAAAATAACAAATAGGGTTTTGATTTCTTATAAGTTGTCTAAAAGTCTGTTCAAATAGTTTTTCATTTAGGTTACTAGTTCGACATAATTTTGCCTTCAAGTTAGGGGTTTGAACCCAAAAATTGTTCTATTTTTGGTCAATTTTTCGTTATCTTTGCATCAAATTTTGAGAAATCTATTAAAGGATAATTAATTCTATTTGAAGAGGATTTAAGAGTCATGTTATCTACGCGTAGGATTTTACGGGTCGAGATTTCATTAATTGAGAAGGGAGAAAAAGTACGAGAAAGAAGAGTACCTGTTGTTGTGAACTGCTACAGCCTCTGCAACTGATTGCTGTTGCGGCTGCTACTGCTGCGCACTGTGTTGCACGGCCGACCGCGACGACGGGGCGTACTCACGGACGGTTGCCCCAGGCGGCGGTAGCCGGGATAGGTGCGGCAGTAGGGTGCCTAGGTCGGCGCTAGGGTTATGGTTTTTAGTTTTTTTCTAAAAACAATTCATATATAATATATATTTTTTTTCCTAAAAACAATTCATATATATATATATATATATATATATATATATATATATATATATATATATATGTTCGTTGATAGATGGAATAAAGAGGGGGTTCAACCTCTCTGCGGGTTCAAATGGGTACTGTTACCGCAGGGAATAATATAGCCACAATTTTTTTTACTAATTAAAACCAAATTTAAATATAGAAATTCAGATAAAATCCTAAAAAGAATTTGATAGCCTTCCTCAAATTCCCTTTTGGGATTTCGCTTTATTAAGATAACACCTGTTGACTGAAGAAAATGGCAAAGACTCACTTCGCTCGCCTCGACTCGGTTTATACTTTCTACAGATTATTCTTCAATATATATTGCATAGAATATATGTATAAATGTAGTCATTTATTAGGAAAAAAAAAGGAAAACTCTATTTACTAACACATATAATTATATATGTATATTTATATGTCCAATATATATTGAAGTAATCTAAAATAAATATTCTAAAAATCTAAAATATTTCCTATAATATATTATCTTATGTTGCACGTATGCATATTCAGTACATATATTTATTTCTATTAAAAAAATCTATATACTAGGTGCATGAATATTTAAAGTATTTTCATTAATATTCAATATTTATCTATGCGTAAAAAATATACTGCTCATATATACAAATGAAGAAAATTTCTATATTCAAGATACACACTATTATATATATAAGTATATTTATATATATACATTCAATATATATCGACCTTGATTTATTTATAAAAAATATATAGTTAGTAAAATTTAGGAAGATTATAATGGGCTACTATAAAAATGTGTCACGACCCACGCCCGCAAGACCGGGTGCGAGTGCGTGGATACGTCCAGCCTACATCACAGAATCGACGATAATTAGCTGTCTAGACCTTGAAAATTATCAAATAAATATGATATCGATCTATGCTCGATCGCAGAACTAGTAAACAAAAAACAACCCAGCACACACTCACATGATTACCAGTCCACTATAATCTTTGATACAATATACATGTCCACTCCGGAGACTGATCCGGTAAATCTTCGAAATAATATACAACATGAATAGTACAACCACTACAAGACAAATGATGTTTCTTGACGGTTTATTTCCTGACAGTCGCGCGAAACCGTGAAGGAAAGTCATTAGCTTGACGATTTTAGACATACATCAAGAAAACACCATTTTCTGTTATATAATAAATTTGACCATATTACTAAACGGTTTTTGATGAACCATCAAGAAAAACCATTAATTTATTGACGGTTTGGTTATTTACTGTCAAGTAATACAGTTGCAGAAAAATTCTCGCTTATATTTCAGCTGGCATTTTGGTAAAAATTTAATATCCGCCCCCCCTTCTTTCTTTGTTATCTATATTGACGGTTTCATAGTCACAGAGTTTATTTGGCTAGACAATACATTCTTCGATCATTTTACTCCTATAATTAAAAACTCTCTTTCTACTCTTCTCTTCTCTTCTTCTCTTCCCTCCTCTCCTTTACTCCCTCTCACAAAAAAATACCCTTCATCTCCTACGATGGCATCGTCCTCACTGGATCGACGGCTTCACAGAGTGCCTCGTCGCCTTCACCTGCATCGCAATCATCTTCTTCTCTAGTTGCTTCTGCGCCACGTTTGATTTGATGGAGCCACAAAAGATCTTGGAGAATGATTTTCCTTCCACACCTTCCAATCTTCATCGACGACCGGAGTCGACAAGGCCATGAGCAGCAGATCCACCGTAGCCTTAAAAGGAATGCAAATAACAAGTAAGCCTAGGGTTCCAACATTTTCCCTCAAATTCTCTCCACATGCATACAATTTTACTTCTGATTTTGAAAATTTATAGATTGGATCGGTGGAAATTAGGTCATCGGAAATGTATACTGAGGAATTAAGTTGAGGGGATAGGAGATCATAGAGGAGCGGATCGTAGAAAATTTATAAGAAATCTCCCATTTTATGTGTCTATTTTTGTTAATCGTCCAGTTTGAGAGAATAATGACACTGAGTGCTTCGCATGCACTGTAAAGCAACACGGGGATGATTGGAGTCATGTGGTTCCCTGCAAAGGAAAACCCATTGAAGAAAGTATGTTGTGCATTTCTTTATTGATTGGGCATGTCAATAATTTTATGTTTACATTCAATACTAATTGAAGATGGCAACTTCTATCTTAGGTCCGAGGAACATAATCAACACATCTATCTGAAAGAATGGAGTGGAATGTTCACGTGTGCAAAATAGGTTAATTTAATCTATTTGCGGGCAGATGTTTGGTTAATTGGAGGTTTTAGCTCTCTATTTAATGAGAGATTAATTTGCAAATGCATTTTGAGCCCAGGTTTTAATAAAATTATTGTGAAAGTTGACATTTATCTCTTGTACCACTATATTGCATGTTAATCAAGTGTTCTAGGGAAATTGCTTCAGAATTTTTCTTATGTTGCTTGTGCAAAAATTTGGACATCTCAGTAATCAGGTGAAGTGATGTTCATGGAAGAACTATACTCCTTTGGCATCATGCCAAGTACAATTTCTAGATTTTGCTTTTGTTCAAAACCTAATGGCAGATATCTAGGTAGGCTATCAAGACCTGTGCATATGTTAACTATTAATTCTTTTTTGTGTTCACATATATTACAAAGTTCACACAGCATAATGAACTTTTAACTAAAATAAGATCTCTAACCTGGTGACATAAAGATGTGAAGTGGGGTGCTACAAATATGCGTGGTTCATCTTAAGCTTTTGTCGAACTTGATCACTCACAGACTTGTAGCTTGGTGATTGGCATTCTATGTATTTCTTGTTTGAAATGTAGCTCGTCACACCCTATTGCAAGAACAATACCCTGAAATCTAGTTCAGCTGATTGGCATAGCTTAACATAAGAAGTCCCTTGGAATTGATGATGGAACCCATAGAATGTCAATATGTTGATGCTCGGGAGCATGCCACTCTCTTTTCTTGTCGGCAGAAAAGCAATGAATTATCTTATTTTACTTAAGTGAATTGAGTCATGTTGGTTGAATATGAAGGACAAGAACATACAAGATCCTCACTATTAAATAATTTGAAGGGACCAAGTTAAACAGGTATTATTGTGGTAGACATCGTCGGATTGCCCCTACTTTTGTTACACCACATCTTATTGGGTCGGATTGCCCCTACTTTTGTTGATAGCCCAAGTTGACACTTAAAAATTACAAGCATAATTTCCAATGAGATATATTTAATCACTTTATATATATATATATATATATATATATATATATATATATATATATATATACACGCTTTAGTGTAACGCTAAGACTGTTGGCACCAGGGTGTGAGGTCGCGAGATCGATTCCCCATGGGAGCGGCTGGGTGGCAGTAGCCACGGCTCCCGGGCTAAGTGCTGGCTGGGTGGCTCTAGCCCGAGGGCTTTATTCCACGGACATTTGGTTTTTTTTTAAAAAAGAAAAAATAAAATTTTATATAATCTTTTTGCATCCCCAAGCATCCCCCATATTTACACCATTGGATGGTGCTTTAAGTCATCTAATCTTAACGTTGATTTACTAATGGTTAAGATTATATGACTTAAAGCACATCCAACGGATGTAAACATGGGGATGCATGGGGATGCAAAAAGTGTGGAGATGCCTATCCTTCCTATATATATATATTTTTTTCCTATCATTCCTATATATATATATATATATATATATATATATATATATATATATATATATGCTTTCTTTGGCTTTCTGACTGGAATCTCGAAGGGATTTATAGAGGTTAGATCATCCAGTTAGCATGCATACTGATTTTCAGTAACTTGAGATAGTCAACATTTTATTATGCTTAGTAATTGTGATGTTTTATATTCACTTTTGTAATTGTTCTTGCTTTTTGACGATATTTATTTGACTACCTTAAAAGTTTGGAACTAGTGGAAAAGATTAATAAGATCAGATGGTGCCAAACAGCTAATGGTTCATTGTTGCTTTTTTCCACCAATGACATGACAATCAAATACTGGAAGGTAGGCTGTAGTCTTTATAGGTGCATTTTCTTTTTAAACGAGGACCCTTGGGCAGTATTTGATGCATTTTGCTTCATGTTTCATATGTTTTCATCTTCCTGTGACATGGTTTGTTAAAAAAAGGGCTTGTTTCTTTTCACTGTTTGTGCAAACATTCTTTAGTATAGTGTTATTTGTTTCTTTTTACTGTTTTCTGCCAATCTATTTATTCATGGATATGATACTCTATAATTTCAAGAGGGGTGCTATTTTAACCACAAATTGTCTATAATATAGAAGGCATAATAATACACTTTTAAAAGCCATCTTGTCAAGTTATGAGTAGGTATGAACTAAGTTCTAGTTTTTATTTTTTATTGGTACATAACTTTTGTTTTTATAAAAACAAATTATGTGGCACCAACAGCCTTAGGCACGATACCTTATATTTCATTTTAGCTTCTTAATTTGATGTTTTTTTTCTTGTTACGTTGGGTTAGGCCTATTCACATTTTTTTTCTTGCTATATCATTAACTCCTTTGTTGGTGTTAATTGTTGATAGGTCATGTAGTAATTCAATTGTAGTGGAGAACTAGATTTAACGCAATGTGTTGGATGGAATTAGTTGGCAGTTCATTAGTTAAGTTGTAACTCAGTTATGTTGCACATGTTGCTGCATTATTTTACAAGGCATTTTACTGTATCTTTGTTGGATGTGTCAGGTTTATGTTCCATATGTGAATATGAGTGGCATTGCCACGAAAGTGAAGCCTCTTGCATTAATTCAAGAGGTCTGGGGTTTATAGCTACATGTAGTAAAAAAAATGATTTAAATTATCCCGGTATGGATATCCAATTCAATCCTTTGTAGATATGTAGATGAGAGTAGTGCAAGAAGTGACATCTATGAATTTGTTAGTTCTCTTTATATAATGCTTAAATTTTTTGAAAGAATCCAATTAGATTGATTGATGAATTATTGCATTCATTAATTTCTTAAAGAACTTCCCCATTGTAGGTTAAAGCCATTGGAAAGTTCAAAGACACAAAGCGCATAATTGGCGTATCAACATCAGATGTCATATTGAGGATACTTACAAAGTTTTTTTTCTTGTAAACCAAAATTGAACCTTGGGACCAAAACTGGTCCTTAAGGCATTATATTAGTTTTTACAAATGAAGTTTCCCTTTATATCCTGATAATGGATACTTAGACCAAAATTTGCAAATTCCTAAGTAATCCATATTATTGAGCTTAATCATTAGTAATTATAAACCCCTAATCTGTGTAGTTCTTTTTATTCAAGGGTTTCTTGTAGAACACATGTTGACATCTATGTGTAATTTACTTGAGAATTTCTTGTTTTTCTATCTGTTATAGGTAATGTATGTGGTGCATGTTGCTTCACTTTAGTGGCCACATGGAATCTATAAATCCGGTTATGTAAGAGTTGTACTTGTTAGTCCCGAGGCATAATTTTTGATGGAAAACAGAGAAACGAAACAGTTGTCTCAATAGTAACAACGTTTCGTAGCAACACTTCAAAAAAGGTGCATACAGAGATCCTTGGAGGATTCTAGGTAACAAAAAACTAAAGAGATTTCGTTACAACAGCAAAAAAAGTAGAGCTTATTTTAGGAAGGTACAAATTGAGTTGCTAGCAGCAGCAGCGACGAAAGCCCACAAGAAGTATCTGATTATATCAGAGAAAAAGAGAAGGAAAGAAGAAAGAGAAAGGCAGCTTTGCTGGGGTGATAAGATCACCGTTGCTCAAAGCAAGATTCGCCTATATACGATCCACTTCCAGGAACCAGCAAGTTCTAGAGAACTACTGGAACGCTCGTCAGTCAATATTTGAGACTTGAATGGGCTTCCTGGACTTTACGGACTCCTTCAACTCTCTTCTTGGTGCATCTTTCAAAGGAGACCAAGAGGCTCTATTTATAGAGTGGAGTGAGACTTCACCTCTTCTCCTATCCGATGTGGGACTAAAATTCCAATACTCAAAAATAGAGTTTGATATTTTAGATCATCCCACAATCAGCATAGAAGTGTGACAGTCCGCGTCTACCCCCCGAACACTCCCGTGTATGCATGAGACATCCTAGAGTCCGTGTCCGAGTCCAAGTTCGCACAACAAAAATTAACTTACATCTTTGTTGGAATTAATCCTTTTTTCTTCTAGAAAAATACTCCCACATGACACACACTTGTGCCCCACCACACCTCATGTGCACACCTCAATACAAGCAATGCATTATATTGAGATACTCACCATTTTGTGTAGCCTATGTGGGACTATCTTTCCTAGTCCAAAGGTAAAAACACCAACAATTTCCCATATATCTCAATATATGTGTTGAGCGTTCCCCACAGTGACTGTCCATCATACATTAGGATAGATGTCGCTATGGCTTGAATCTTCCTGCATAGGTTAAATAATATCATGATACAAGAATGGACTAAGCCTTGAATTCTGCACCATAACTGCAGTTCTTCCTACTCACATAATGATATCAACTGTGCTTCTGGCTGCACATTAAAGGCGTTGTGTCAGCCTGATTTTAGTGTATAATTTTTAGGCGTCTACAAGTTTACCCTCATGAGACGACCTGATATCTCTGTCCATACACTATAGGTGAGTTCTTTATAAAGAGTCATGGCATGAAGTATTGCGCTTCTTTGCGGTGCTACACTGCTATAACATTGCTTAAAGTTGAGGCTTTACCCCACCTGGGTACCTCATCGTAGTGTCATACTACTGTAGCATGAGGTCACAGGCCACTTTATAGTGCCAAACTACCTAGCATAAAGCCTTGCGCTTCCGTGCGGTGTTACACCGCTATGACATGGCTTACGAAGCCGAGGCTTTACCCTACCTGGTACCTCTTCGTGGTGTCATGCCACTGTAACATGGGGACATTGTCCTTTTTGTAGTGTTGTTTACCTCTCTTTATTACAATATCATACAACATTAGGCTACCTGCCTATTTGCGGTGCTACTCCGCTGTGACTTGGCTCACAAAGCCGAGGTATTACCCCTAACCGGGAACCTCATAGTGGACTCATCCTACTATAGCATGGAGTTACCCTCCTTGTAGTGCTGCGCTACCGTGCTTCCTATAAAGCACTCCAGGCATTCACTCTGCCTGAGAACTCATTAAGGCATTTAAGCCAACCTTTCCACAGGATCCATTTTCCGTAGAAAACAACAGTAAACAACAGTGGTTGTAGGTTTGTAACCTCTCCATGACACAGAGGACAATTACCCACCGTTCCTGATATTCTTCCAGTTAATAGTCCTCCCTTGAACTAAAAGCTAGATGCCTAGTAGATTTTTCTTTAAACTAATAGCATAAAACTTTATGGTAGGAATGTAATAACATAATATTAGAATGCCTTCAAGCCCATTTTACAAGCTATGTCATCGACCAGCTGGCGCTTGAGGCCCTTGGTGAACGGATCCGCCAGGTTCTCCTGACTCCGAACATCAATCACTACAATAACACCCCTCTTGATGAGATCATGTACTGCCCGGTGCTTCAACCGCACAGTTCTCTTCTTCCCGTTGAAGAGGTCATTTGATGCTACCGCTGCAGTCGCCTGGTTATCATAGTATATCGGTATTCCGAAATTTGTGCCCCAACCACTGAAAGATCATACATGAGCTCCCGAAGCCATTCTGCTTCCTCTGCTGCAGTAGCAAGTGCAAAGAACTTATATTCCATGGATGACCGTGAGAGCATTGTCTGCTTCATCGATTTCCACGATATAGCAGCTCCACCCATTGTGAAAATGTATTTACCTATGCACCTCTCGCTCTCCACTTCTGAACACCAGCTGGCATCATTGAAGCCTTCCACTACCGGCGGATCTCCGTTGTAGTGCAGTGCATATGTCTGAGTCTTCTTGAGATATCTCATAACCCGCTTTACAACTTTCTAGTGCTCAATGTCTGGATTGCTAGTGAATCGATTCAGCATTCCCACAGCAAAAGCTATGTCCGGCCTAGTGATAGTAGTAGCGTACATCAAACTCCCGATGACACTAGCGTACTCCAACTGCCTAACGTTTTTCTTCGAGTTTGGCTCCAGCTTTTGATCATCCCGGTACGACGTATCAATTAAAGGAAGATCATGATACCCGTATCGAGTGAGCATCTTCTCAATATAATGAGATTGTGACAGCGCTGTCTGTCCTGATGATCTTGAGTCCCAAGATAACATCAGCACCCCCCAAGTCCTTTATACTGAACTTCATCGAGAGGAACTTCTTCGTCTCCGTAACATAGCTTATATCCGTACCTAGGATTAGCATGTCGTCCACGTATAGACAAACGATGACTCCTCTTCTGTCAGCAAACTTTGTATAGACACACTTGTCTGTTTCACTGACCCTGTAACTATTTGACCTTATGACTTTGTCAAACTTCTCATGCCATATTTTGGGAGCTTGCTTTAAACCGTACAGAGATTTTACCAACTTGCAGACTTTGTCTTCAAGACCTTTGACGACAAACCCTTCTAGTTGTTGCATGTAGATCTTTTCGGTCAGCTCGCCATTCAGGAATGTCGTTTTAACATCCATCTGATGTATCAGCATCTTATTTATCGCTACGAGAGCAATCAACATTCTGATGGTGGTCATCTGGGCTACTGGAATATACGTGTCAAAGTAGTCGATCCCCTGCTTCTGAGTGAACCCCTTTGCCACTAGCCTGACCTTGAACTTGTCAATAGTTCCATCAGCTTTCATCTTCTTCTTGAAGATCCACTTGCATCCGATAGGTTTTGCTCCTTCAGATAGATCAACCAACACCCAAGTGTTATTGGAGGTGATTGATTCAATTTCATTGTCTATCGCCTCCTTCCAAAAAATAGCATCTCTGGTCTTCATCGTCTCATCATAGGTAAGCGGATCTGCTTCCACATGATAGGTGATGAAGTCATCTCCGAAGTTCTTCGACCTTCTCGCTCGCTTCGACGACGGCTCAGCGAGTTCTGGTTCAATCGTTGTCTCCTCAACAACAACTTTATCTTGGACAACTGGCTCATTGAAGATCTCAGTCTCCTTTGCACCTTCATTATTCTTCGAAATGCCCGTTAGAATAATGTTCTTGTGCCTTATAAACTTGTCTTCAAAATATTCAGCATCGCAAGATTCAATGATATGATTGACTCAATATCAAGAAATCTCCGAGCATCACTCTTCTCTGCATACCCCAAGAAGATCGTCTTTGTAGTCCTTGTCCCCAGCTTCTGAATCTTCAGATCTGGGAGCTTCACATAAGCCAGACACCCCCACACTCGAATGACATTCAAGTTAGGTCTGACTTTGAACCAGAGTTCATGAGGAGTTACATCCGAAGTTGCATACGGCACTCTATTTAGAATAAAAGTGGCCATCAATACAGCTTCTCCCTAGTAGCATTTAGGAAGACCCGCAGTTAGCAGCATTGAGTTCATCATTTCTGTCAACATTCTGTTCTTCCTCTCCGCTACTCCGTTAGATTGAGGAGAATACGGAGCAGTAGTCTCATTGATAATTCCATGTTCTTTGCAGAACGATACGAATTCATGAGACCTATACTCTTCATCTCGATCACTTCTGAGTAGTTGTAGATCGGTTCAACGTTCAGCTTCAGACTTGAAGTCTCTAAACTACTCGAATGTTTCATCCTTCAACTTGAGAAGTCATGCGAACGTGCACTTCGAGAAACACTTCGAACCAGGCTCTGTGGAGAATTGATAAAAGTTACAGATATCTGAGTATACTAACTCCAGATGATCAGTACTTTAGTTCAATCGTCTGAGCTACTTCCCAAAAGTCTTGTATCTATACAGACTTTAAATTCCTCCACCTCCTTACCCCCACATTCTGAAGATAAGGTCCCGGTAGGACAGCTTGAGTCTGCTTCTATCATAGAACAACTCTTAGTCCATTCAATGAAGTAACTTCACTGCCATCAGCAGAAGTTTGAACATCCCTTCAGCACCGAACATCTTTTCGAAGCATGTTCCTCACCAAGAAATTACCATCTGGCTAGTACGAATGCCCATCTTTCAAGTCTGTATCAGATAACAGACTTCCTAAGATCGGACCTTCGAAAATCTCTGGTACGTGTAATACGTATTCCAGTGTCCATGTCGGTGGTTAATAACCACTATCTTGATCTTCAGAACTTCTGCTAGATATATGTTCGCCATCGAGACCTTCGTCATAACACGGCTCGTCCTTGGTGAACAGCTCCTTTGAGAGCACACGTGGTCAGATGCACTAGTGTCAGACCACTAGTCAGCTACCACGCTAGATAACTCAACCTTTACAACAATAGCAACCAAGTTAAGTAATCAAAATAACTAAGTTTAGCCTACCTGCTATTTTAGTAGAGTCCTTCTTATGATGAGAAGCCACTTGCTTCCCCTTGAACTCTCTTATCTGTACCAAGTTGGCCTTAGCCAGTTGTTTGGACAGAGAGTCCATCTTCTGTTGAGATCGTATTTCGTCCTTAACATGGATCTCTTGTAGAAGATCTTCCAAGCTAATGTCCAGCTTCTTCCGATGCATTCTAGCATAGAAGTTGCTCCAACCAGTAGAAAGTTTCAAGACTATCCCTCCAACGACAAACTTGTCGACGAGGGGCATCTTCTCGTCATCTAACTTCTGGCGTAACTTTAGGAATTCCTTCACTTGAGGTAGCATCGCCATCTCGTCTTCGAAGAGCCACTTGTGGTACTTCTCGATGATGAAGATTTTGGACCTGTTCTCATCATCTTCATATAGCTTACCTAAAGAATCCCAGATCTCTTTGGCTTTCACCTTCTTAGAATATGACTCTGCCAGAGAGTCTTCCATAGAATTGAGAATCAGCAGTTTACAGATGATGTTTTCTCTCTTCCATTTGCTCTTCTTGACGAGTGCAGCAGCAATAGCATCGGCAGTTCCTCCTTCTGGAATCGTCGGTTCATCCTCAATCAACACATGGTCTACGTCCACAAGTTGAAGATTAAGGGTGACCTTTCTCTTCCAGATTTGGAAATATTCTCTGTCGAATTTCTCCAACTTGTTAAAGCTGGTATCGATGAGAGAAGCACGAGAATTTTCCATCTTCTAATCTTGCTTTGAGATTGTTAGTCCTGAGGCATAATTTTCAAAGGAAAACATAGAAACGAAACAATTGTCTCAATAGTAACAATGTTTCGTAGCAACACTTCAAAGAAGGTGCACACAGAGATCCTTGGAGGATTCTGGATAACGAAAAAATAAATATATTTTATTACAAAAGCAAACGAAAGTAGAACTTCTTTTAGGAAGGTACAAATCGAGTTGCTAGCAGCAGCGACGAAAGCCCACAAGAAGTATCTGATTAGATCAGAGAAGAAGAGAAGGAAAGAAGAAAGAGAAAGGCAGCTTTGCTGGGGTGATAAGATCACCGTTGCTCAAAGCAAGATTCTCCTATATACGATCTGCTTTCAGGAACCAGCAAGTTCTAAAGAACTTCTGAAACGCTCGTCAGTCAATATTTGAGACTTGAACGGGCTTTTTGGACTTTACGGACTCCTTTAACTCTCTTCTTGGTGCATCTTTCAAAGGAGACCAAGGGGTTCTATTTATAGAGTGGAATGAGACTTCACCTCTTCTCCTATCCTATGTGGGACTAAAATACCAATACTCAAAAATAGAGTTTGATGTTTTAGATCATCCCACAATCAACATAGAAGTGTGCCAGTCCGCGCCTACCTTCCGAACAATCCCGTGCATGTACGAGACATGCTGGAGTCCATGTCCGAGTCCGAGTCCGCACAACAAAAATTAACTTACATCTTTGTTGGAATTAATCTTTTTTTCTTCTAGAAAAATACTCCCACATGACACACACTTGTGCCCCACCACACCTTATGTGCACACCTCAACACAAACAATGCATTATATTGAGATACTCACCATTTGGTGTAGCCGATGTGGGTTTATCTTTCCTAGTCCAAAGGTAAAAACACCAATAGTACTCTTAAGAGTATATAAGTCATTTCCTTCTTTTATGAGTTGGAAATGTCTGGCATCAGTGGTGTCTTACTGGTAAACATCTTTTTGTATTTTTTTTTTACTAAGATGAGCTTTCTAGGAGTTCTTTGTAATTTTTGCTAACTTCTTCGTATGATTGGCATTCACATAGTTTTATTGCAGTACTATCTGAACTCATTTTTTGGTTTCAACAAAAAATCAGTTCTTAGAAATTCTAATGATGGTTGGCATTGGATCTATATTTTCCCAAGTTCATTCCTAAAGCTCTACAACTTAAAAAGTATCTTAATGTCATATATCCGACAGAAGGTTTTGTTATATAGCCAGTTTGTAATTTTCCTTTGTTTGTCTGATTTAATAAGTTGCTTATATATGTCACATGAATGAAATGGTCACAAGTGTAGTTTAGCACACTTGTGGACAGACAAGCTGGCTTAACTAGTTTGTACTTGGGAAAAGCTATACGTTCTTTAGACAGATTTCTTGCTAACAACACTAGTATGTTTTATTAATTTTTTGCTTAGAAGAAAATGTGCCAACATAGTCTCTGCAAATTAATTTTTCGTGAACAATTTGAGACTAGAATTTGTTTATTGTGTTGACTTGTAGGCTTCGTGGTTATTTCATTTTGTTCTCAGTTATCAATTTATACAAACATGTGTACATAAATGATTAAATATATTTATTTTCTTCTCCCATGAACTCTATGGAAAATGAAGGTGCTGTGAATATGGGAGGGATATGCTCTAGCCGGGTTTGCTACTTATTTTGGTTTTATTTGTATAACTATTAGTTTTTGATGTTTAAGATCTATGGAAACTACATACTTTGGTTGGAAATGTTTATAATTAGACAAGTGTAGGATGTTTGTGGTTGAACGTGTGTTGGATGTGTTAGAAGTTTGTGGTGTATAAACAATATACAATTTATTAATATAAAATTTAGGTTTTATAGTACTTGATGTATGTATATCTTCTAGATTATGGATATTATGTGTGTGTTCGATTCATAATATATAATTATAAATAAAATTTTGGCTATACAAAATTTAGCTTCTCTTGACAGTTATAAAACGTCAACAATAAACTCAATCCTGCTGCAGAAGGACCTTTCATTGACGGTTTTTAACCGCCATCTAAGCCGGAGTCAAGAAAATTTTTCAACTACATTGACGGTTTTTCAAAACTAATTTCTTGACGGCTAAAAATAGGCAAGAAAAATATTTTATACGATGGTTAATAACCGTCAAGAAAAGTCTTGTCATAGACCGTCAAGAAAAGTGAGGACTTTTTTTGACTCTGGCCTACTTGACGAATCCATAACCGTCAAGATAATCTTGACGGGGATTAACCGTCAAGAAAGCACTTTTTCTTGTAGTGAACAATGGTCTATGTTAACTCTAACTCTAATCCTCCAAAGCAATCTTCCATGATAGTCTGTCATCACCTGGTAGACAACGATCCAATCAGAAAAAAAGCAAAGTACATTCCCGTATAAATGTCATACCATACTAAATAAAGCAATAAAAGTATTTAGAAAACTGAACCAGATAATGGAATGAAATACTGTAATGGAATGCAACCTACAACACGAGAAACTATGAGAATCATAATGAAACATGATAAATACAATTAGTCACAGAATCATACAATGAATCATGGATGCACACTAGCAAACTATGTTATTTGAAATACTGTTCCGATGAGTGACTGGCTACGGTTTAAATTCGGACTGGTCAGGCTTGGACATACGTGTAGTGTATGTCAAGCTATGCTTCGAAATATACTGGGTTGACCACATATCTACTTGGTATTTTTCCTTTTTTCGTGATTCAAAAAATTATATCAAGAAAGATTCGGAACTTGATGTCTTATGATTCATATCAACCAAGATTCGGAACTGGATGTCTTTTAATACTTCATGATTCAGAAATCTGAAATGACAAGATTTAAAGATGTATTTGATTCAGAATCACGAGCCAAAGCAATAATACGGAATCACATGTCACAAGTCGTGTCACAATATGATTCATGACAATTTAAGGAATAAAATAAAGAACTTGCATTTATTAAGTATTTTGAAACATAAATACAGAGTACTTGCCTCGAGTCCAAATTGTTGAGGTTCACTTCTAGTCCAAAACCTGATCATAAATACAATATCCTATGATTATATTGCCTTCTCATACCATGAACTTCCTACTAGAATCATCTAAGCCCCAACAACCCCTTAAAATTATTCTAGTCCTCTAACTATCCATATGTTAACCAAAGTTATAATTAAAGCCCAAGAAGAACCTAAATCCTATTTCATGCACAAATATTTAAAAATCAACCCATGTTTCAAATCTAAAGCTTGAACTTACAATTAAGCCCATATCTAACTCTCCCACTAGCCTAAATATATTTATTATCAATGGGCTTCCAGCCCAATACTTAAATCTAATTACAATTTTTTTTAATCCTCTTTAAACACAGCCTATAGTATAATTAGGCCCCTAATACACCCTTATTCGTCAATAGCCCAGGTTACTACATTGAGCCCGTTTAATCATTTATGCTTTTAGTTACTATGGCCCAAAGTTATTAATAGATCACAAAATAATTCATCCAAACCCAATAATTACTATTAGGACCAGTTTATATGCCTCGGCCCAACTCCATATATGTATAAGCCCACACGATCTAGCCTGCACCCGGCCCATACAATCCTTACCAAACCCCCCCAACTCTATAGAGAGAGAAAATCCCAATCTCTAAAACTTACAGAAGAAGAAGTGAACGAAGAAGAATAATATGAAGAAGAAGAAGAAGATGAAGAAAAAGACAAGGGTGCTCACCTAGGTGGTCGAGGTCTCAGTAACGCGGCAGGGATCGGGGAACTGCGACAGTTGATGATCGAGAATGGCAGCACTAGATCAGATCGACAACATCACTCACATATTTGGTAGCTATAATGACAAAGAATCGGACACGGCTGCCAAGAAAGCGGAGCAGTGCCTGGCGGTGTCAGGATCTCAACTGACCGGGATAGGTCGATCAACGACGTCGATCAGTTATCGACCCACCAGAAGGAGCCTGCCTCGAGAATATGGGAGAACGGGGTCCAGTCAGTGCTGGCAAATTGCGGTCGTCAAGGAGGCAGTGGTCATCCAGGGAGCACCGGCGGAGGAAGTGCAGCATCGAGATTTTGGCACCGCAAGGGGTGCTCGGCTGCAGCGATGCGGGTTCGAGGAGAAGATCGAGATGGTGGTTCGAGGCGGCGGCTCCGACGAAGGACTGGTGGCATCGTGGCTTGGTGGGACTAGGACTGGTCATTGTACAGTGACTCGTGCCCTCATGACACAGGGACACGAGCAAATGGCTCATCATCTTGGCAGTTACTGATAACGACAAGGAATCAGACATGAGTCCTTGAGATGCTGGACACGGGTCGTACTCAGTCGCTCGACATCGCTGGAGCCAGTAGACACAAGGACACTGTGTAAGCCCCTTAGATTTTTGAGTTATTTTGTTTAATATAGTTATTAGTAGAAATTTTATACTATTATTTATGATCATAAGATAAATTTTCATTATCTTTCATTTTTGAAGCACAAAAATACCAATCTATATAAACGCCCTTCATTTGTTTTGATCTAGACAAGTTTATCTTTATTTTGATATATCATGTTCCACTCAAACTTGTTTTCTTACATCCTATTGACATCGTACAACTTTTGGGTCAATTTAGACTATTTGACCATTTATCGTAATTCTTGACCCAACATCTAATTTAATTTCAGGACTCGACATCGATCCAACCCAAACGACTCTATATAATTTTGATCTATTTAAAGCCTAATACACACATACCAATGGTGTACCACTTGAGTTCTCATATGCTATTTATTTTCAAATGACACACAAGACCAAATATTAAACTTATTGGACTCAATCCAATCTAATTAATTTCATCGATCCAAAACTAGTCAAACTAGGGTTCGTAAAGCCTATTCTAGGGTACCCTAACCTATTAGACATATTTTAGGTTGACTTTATGGATTAATATGCCGCGATATTAATTCAAATCTATTTTTTAAAATAACCCTATAACTAGTTTCCTAATTTGGATCCAATCAAATCTTCCTGAGATACACCTTTGATTTAAACTAACAAATCTCCTCCAAATCCTACCAAACAAAAACCTAATGAATGCTAGCCCTTTAAACTCATCTTAATTATGTCCGCCCCTATCCTTCCTCATGGAAAAATCGAGAGCACCCCCTCCGTAATTCCGCACGCACCAGATTTTGGCCGATAGAAAACTCCTACTTTTTTGAACTCTTCCACCCCTTCAACCCTCTCCAAATCCCTTCTAACATCTTTCCCTTCACCCTAGCAGGCTCTCAAGGCACCCCATTACTTTTGGAGGTCGAGACAAGGTCTCAAAGTCGGTGTAACCCGATCCGATCTAATCTGAACCAAACAGCAGGCTCGTTGACTACGTGCATGTGTTTTTTCCATCTTTTGTTTATCCGTTTCTCGTGAAACCAAATATAATGAGTTCCTATACGTGTCCCCTAACTCTCTACAAAATTTTAGGGCACAGTTTGCTTTTGTTTGGTCGGGACACAAGTTTTACGAAATCGTATCCCAGCTGAACCTATTTTCTTGTGCGGTGGTTTTCATCTATTTGGAACGCTTTTCGACATCAAAAATTATTTGGTAACGATCCTACCTCAACCCTATACAACCCGCATAAATTAGATTTTCATGTGATTGTTTTGATATATAATTGTTATCATCTTTGTCAAAACATGTTTACCGTAAACGAATTTCTTTGAACCTATCGAATATTGATCTCAGATATTCTAATGTGAAAATATGGTAATTAAATTGTTTCTCTATGAACATAGATAATTATTATTGATTAATTAGAGATTTAATTCAGAATTATTTCAGAATTTAGATTTTTGTATTGTTGCGGTTCAAGAGGTTCTGAATCTACCGACAAGTCAATGTTATTGTTACTAGTTGGTCACAAAAGTTACCATCTTAATTTTTTAAATATATATGTATAAAATATTAAAACAGAAATATTTAGATTATTATTTCAAAATCTATAATGAATATTTTTATACTAAAAGTATTATTTATGTGTTTTATGATACTATGCCTAGAAGGTATAATATGCATAGTCCTTTTTGTTAACTAATAATGTGAATGAGTTTATATATGATAGGTATATGCATATATGATAATTGTATACATTTTAGTTATTTTCCAGAATTATAAATATATTTATTTATTTTAGAATTTAATTTGATTATATTTATATTATAAATGTTATTTTTAAGTTGTCATGATACTACATGTAGAGGCCTATATTATATGTAGTTGTAAATTACTTAGCTAGTATATGTAATAGAGTCTATAAATAGTATGTATATTTATGGTAGGTACATTGTCTTGTAATTAGAATTGATTTTAGTTATTTATATTTTAGGGGTTTGTGATTGTCCGACTGCAGTTGGAGCCGGATCGTTGATTTACTCTATTTTCGATATTCCAGGCAAGATACATTGCCTTTGTTTATTGTTTAAATTATGTTTTCTATTTTTTTTTTCGTTGACTACAATTATAGTTGTGTGCGTCCAAATTTGACTTAGGTGTCATCGATGACTTGTTAGTGTGTTTGTTGACCTAGAGGTACTGGACGTACCTTATCTGAGAAGTTACTGATATAACTTCTATGGCCTTGACACGTATTACCACACGACACCTTGAGTGAGATTGCATATGCACGAGTTGCGCATGATTGGCCATTGGTACGTTGACTTATTGGATAGTTAGATTGTGTCTAGGTATGATGACTTTGCATTGAGTTATTGTTTGTCTGAGTCATGGATATGACTTGTACAAGTCCATGGACGAAAAAATCACTAGATCTGAGAAGATGAATTAGAAAAGGCTACTACTATATCTGGAAGAGCAGTTGGAAAAGGAAAACGACAAGTGAAACCGAAGGCGAGCATGTTGGAAGTAGATATTTGAATTTTCATTATAGTTTAGGTATATAAGTATTTGAATATATTTTGGGTTGGTCTTTTGTAGTTGGGGGTAATACTGTATGATTCCATATTTATATTTTTAGAATAGCTTTCTTCTGGAATTATTAATTATATCTTGCAATAGATGATGCATGAAAAATTTATCCTAAAATATTACATGCGACAATTGCGAATACGGCTACTAATGTATTGGTAAGTCATGTAGCCTTGGAATGTTCATTGCTTTCTTAGCTCACCGTAGTTTGGAAACGGGACACAACAATTACTCCTTAATCTTGCTTTGTGTATTCTCTTTATTTTAAATCTATGGATGAGAATAGATTCATGCTTGTGACTTGTTGTGATCCATTGGATTAGAAATCTCCAAGTATGTATCAGCTCGCTATTGCCATGTGGATCGGTCCCACCTACTTTGGGATTAGGAAGTGACAATATTTCATCGTAATAAACTGATGTAGACTGAATTTTTTCTTATTGTTGTGTGGTAGAGTAATTAATTGATATGGAACACGCTAGAGCATTCAATTTTCAACAACATAATAGTACTATAGTGTTTCTTTAATACTGATGCAAGTAGTACTAGTATCTGAAAATGTGTAGAAAGAAACAAGTGTAGGAACCTCTTGGAGTAGCAATAACCAGTTGTGCTACGCAAAGCTAATGGTTTTGCTTCCATAGAAGAACCAAAGAGAGATACGGTGGCTTAAACTAAATATTTACAGAGTTCATAAAAACATACATTGTACTTCTATTGGTATGCCAAGGCCCACATCTCTGTATCTCTTTGGATCCTTGAAAGGGCTGACACAACTTCACACATGTTAGGTCTCTTCCCCAAATCTCTTGCCAAACAAGCTACACATAGCTTTGCAACCTCCATGACAAGAGCGATCGGGCTTCGCATCCTCAAATCAGGATCCATGAAGTCTCCAAGAACCTCCAGTGCATTGTCTCCGTCCACAATTGAAATTAACATTTCGGATAGCAGTCGTTGTCTTCCTTGGTGCTCAACTATAGCACCCTTTCCAGTAATTAGCTCTGCCATCACAACTCCGAAGGAGTACACGTCGAGCATCGGTGTCACGTTTCCGCATTCTAGATACTCAGGTGCCATGTAACCAAGTGTCCCTTCGACATTCTTTGTCAGATTGGGCCCCTCTTTCCCCCCGTCCGAGGATGTTGCCAGCGAAAAATTTGTTATCTTAGCTCGCATATTGGTATCAAGAAGTACATTACTGGTCTTGATATCCTTGTGCACATAAGGAGGGTAGGAGAAGTTGTGAAGATAGTCCAGACCGTTTGCAACATCGGTAGCAATTTGAACCCTTAGAGTCCAATTCCAGAGGCCTGACCGGCTAGGGTCGCGGAGCCAATCCCTTAGACATCCATTCTTCATATACTCGTATACTAGATAGCAGTGTTGGTCTCCCGTGCTTATGCCACGGAGGCTAATAAGATTGAAATGGTTGAGTTTGTACAGTATGTTTACTTCCTTGGACATGACATCCCTACTTTCTCTTTTGATGGCCACCATAGTCCCACCGACCATGCCGCCATAGACTGACCCTTGTATCCTGCACTCGGAGCTGAAATCTTTTGTTGCCGCCTTCAATTCATCAACATCGAATACCTTGAGAACACGGTCTATTCCGCACATGGCGTCAAGAATATGTTTGGTAGGAGTAGACCTTATTTTCCCCTTGATTCTTCCCATTTTCTTTCTGTGGCACCGGCGCAGAAGTAAGCTAAGAAGGCATAGGACTGCTAGAGAAGCAACCCCGGCACCAAGACCGAAATGAAGTTTTTTCTTGGACCTCTTGGGCTCCCCATTAACGGTCGAAGCACTAACAGGTGGCGGTGCATACACAATAGGCTCAAGAATTATGGTCTGGGAGCTCAGGGGTTCGCTTTGTAAAGGGATCAGAAGTGTTGTATTTGGATATATGACCGCTTCTTCATGATCATCAGTAAATCCATTTGCAGCAAGACTTTCCTTTACGCTGACGTTGAACCTTTCGCTAATATCAGGAACAGTATCATTTTCATTGATTGAGTACGTCAGCAGGTACTTCACGCCATCCCTACTCTGATTCCTTGTTGGGCATGCGCATCGAAGCGGAACTAACAATTTTAAGCCGACTGATAAATTCTCAGCATCATAAAGGTTCTCTCCCATGAGAGCACTGCAGGAACTTAGTCCTTGGTATTGATCATTGGCCAATGAGTAGTAGGTATCGTCACTGTCTATAACATAAAAAGTAATTGCCTGGTAGTAGTACTGACCTAAGCAAGAACAATTCACCGGGACGATCACCTCCTTGTTAGCAGGAAAGATGTATGGATTCGAGACGTTGTTGATCCGAGCTAGCTCCGATGAGTCAGATCTCAAGAGATGAGATATTGTCTCAGTCGAATTGTAACCTTGTCGTGATTTGTATATCAGAAAGGCATGGCAGGAGTGTTGTCTGGGTTCACTGCAGGTGTAGAGATACGATGGAGATGGGGCTGCTTTCATTGGATAGTTGCAATCTAACACATCATTTCCCGAGTATCCCTGTTGGGCTTTGATACCCGAAGCAAAGAAGAAGAGGGAAAAGATGAAGCAACTGAGTCTCCTCCGACTCCTTTGCATGATGCTGTACTTCCCTGTGATGGAGAGGAGGGCTTTGGAGGAGAAGGAAAGTTTTGATTTGTAAATTGGAACGCAAACTAATCAACTTCCATACATTAACGATTCTTCTTCGCCTACTTGATTTTATAAACAGAGAAGTAGTTGAACTCTCATTAGAAAATTCCCTTTCGGCTTGGTTGCTTGTACAAGCAGGGACTTTAAACGCCTGACCTAGTCTCCAAGTTTAATAAAACAAGAAAAAGATTAGCAATGCAATAAAGATTGAGTCTGAACAAAAATAAATATACGGGCCTGCTTACTTTCAAGTCAGCTACAAGGTAATGATTTCTGTGGCATTACAGTTTGCTGATAACATTTTTACTGAGACTACTGGAAGTTTTACATTGCATTATCAAACTTAAGTACAACTAAACTTAAGTACTAACCACTATTCCACACTTTTTGGGAAAATGAATCTGCATGGACCACCATAAAAATATGTCGCGATTTGCTCCCAAATAATTGAATACGACTATGTTAATTTGTATAGTCGATCTATGTTGCTGTATCGATGGTAGTACAATGTCTATTTTTGTTTGTCACAATATAAACTCCTATATCCACAGATCTATGTATGTATCATATAGAACATGGCAAAAAAAAAAAAGAAAGAAAAAATACGAATGAAAAGTATACATTATAGACTTGTAAGATATCAAAAGAAGAAAAATGACCAAGAACCTCAATCTCAATCTCGAAGCAAAGTAGGCCAGAGTAAGAAAACATAATCACGTGCTTAAGCATAGTGCATCAATAACACAAATGCTACACAATATGATATATATGTATACGAGAACAAGATAAGAAAAGAATAACTATATGCATGCTACAACGAGATAAAGGAATATGAACAAAGTCATACTAATAATATGCCAAACTACTACATATAGATGACACATGGATCCATTTCAAGATATCATAACAAGAATTCATAATCACGTTTACAGTGTGTTTTAGAAAAATAACATTCAACATTTAGCAGCTATGTGACATACAACACGTAATACATGTGGTGCATACCGCTATCTACAAGATTCGACAATTTAAGGAGGCGTGTACGAGGTGTGACCACATGCATGCTTAATTATTATATTATCCCACCCACCTCTGAATATCATTCATATATGCCAACAAGATTAAGTAACAATATAACTAAGTTGGTACTTGAATCATGAATAAAAAGACCCCCTCTTGTGCACAAGTAAATAGTTCTCTACGTTAAGTCATACGACAATCGTAACTAACATTCTATCTATATGGTCTGGCTGCCAATTTTTTCCATTTGCGGCTGAACAACTACTATCGCATCATATTATCATATGCATAGTATTATATCATTACCACTGAACCTCCAGTTAGCTCCTAACAATCACTCCTAATAGGCTCTAAGCGTCTAGTATTCAGGCATTCATACTCGACTTATAAACTCACTAAGTCCATCGCTAAAAAACTTACCCATTTTTGGCTACCCCACATCACAATTACACCAATCACCTAGTTTAATTATACTCTATAATATAACTATAAGGTGTATCTAGTTTAGCCATTTGAGAGGTAGAAGGTAACAGGAACATAAGGTTGGGTCAAGCAAGCCATACCAATATCAAATGACGGTGGGTCAAGCAAAGCAGGAAGGATTGTCAAAATATTTTCAAGAAAATGATGAGGCCAAACGAGATGCATATGATGCAGTTTAGGTAAAACTGGAGAACCATATACCTCTGTAATTATGTCACGTGAAGTTACTGCCATTCTAGTGCGCATCTGGCTGCAAATAACTTTTTTGTTCCATAATACGATGGACGACCGTAGTACAAATCTGTCGCGCCAGATGATACAAGTTCTTGAGCTTATCTTGGCCAAATTTATGAAATGTTTCCAAATTAACTTTTTGCAAACAAAATAGAAGAGGTCAATCAAAGTGCGTAGGATGTGGTTCAAGTAGAATCCGAGAAACATAGATGTCGTTATCTGAAGTTATGTCCCGCCAGTAATTCTCTAGCTATAAAAACTTTTGATTATGTAATACAAGAATAAATATAATTTCATAAATTTTTTCTTGGACCAATCCATAAGACATTTTCCAACAAATTAGCAAAAAAAACAAGAAGAATTACTCAAGAGGTCACCGAAAGGGTCTAGTCAATTCATATGATGGGAAGAACACAAAAAGAAATTATGTCGAGAAAGAAGATAACATAAAAGCAATCATTCTGGAGAGTCCTAGGGAAGCCTATAGTCCTAGTTATGGATGCATCCTCAAATCATATTCCTCATTTGGTTGCAGGCTCGCAGTAGTACGCCTATCCTAGTTACCACCACGACTTCGCACAATTTATGAAGATGTGACCTGCATGGGCCACCACAAAAATATATCACGTTCAGTCCCACACTACAAAAAATATCCCTATTTTGCAACGGTTTTAGTGCAACGCTTTTATGAATGTTGCTAGAACTATAATTTGCAACAGTTATGTAACGGTTGAAATAACCGTTTCTAAATTAAATATATTTGCAATGGTTATAGATTAACCATTGCCTATAATATATTTTTTACAACGGTTCATAAAGCTTGCTAAACGTTTTTTCTTTTTTTTACAACGGTCAAGCAACAGTTTTATGAAAGTCTTGTGAAAGCGAGTTGAATGGGCAATGGTTATGCAAGGATTTTAGTATTTGTTACAAATTTATTAATATTTTGCAACGATTACATAAAACCTTATAAAAAGGTTCATTGTTAGCAACAGTTGTGCAACAATTTTTGCAACATATTATGAATGGGCTTATTATTTGTAATGATTGTGCAATAATTTATGCTACCAGTTGTAATTTTTTGTTTAATAACAACGTTTATGATAACCATTGTCAAAAGAATAAACAACTATTACAAAATATTGATCTTGCAACAGTTTGTTTATAGTCGTTGCAAATTCAGTGTCCAATTTGAATTTTATTTATACACAGTAGGAATTTAAGCATTAGAATTACTCATATTAATTGGTTCCTTGTTCGCTAACAAAAAATATTAGATAATATAAGATCCAAAAGCTTCAAATGATGAAAATGATATAAGAACATATATATTATATATATAAGTATTTATATACAAATGAGCTTGTAGCCTAGTAGTAGAGCGGAGGTATGTGATCTAGGAGGTTGGGAGTTCGAGCCCCATTGGAGGTAAAACAAAAGTATTTTTTATTGACCGTTGCCTATTATCCGCAACAACTTTTAACCGTTGCATGAAATATTTTAGGCAACAATTATCAACCATCGTGTTTTACTTAATATTTACAATAGTTTGTTAATAGTTACCAAATATATTATTGACAACACTATGTAACCGTTATGCATTGACGTGAGATCCATTGCATAATTGTCACGACCCGCACCCAGTATAAGGGTAGAGAAATGGGTACGTCTAGCCTACGCAACAGTGTCGGCGGTAGAACGCTGTTCTAGGTCACAATCACAACTAACACTGTATGATATAATCTCCAAACATAGGACAATCTCAGAAGGATATAATCTCAATCACAAAACTAGAGGTAGATAGTTAGCACGATGAAATAGATAACAAATCCATAAAAGGGATACAAGAATTAGTGAAATAAGTCAATTGTTTAACAATACAAAATCTTAATATCTAAAATAAATACATCTCCAAGACAACAAGAAATAAGATAAACAAAACTCTAAACCTCTACTCCAAGCTCTACTAGTGTCCTCTAGGCTAGCTGTGATCCTCCAAGTTACCTGTAAAATTTTATCAACAGGTCCAATCAGGATAGAAACGAGCACAATAATCTCACACAATTCATATCATGACAGAAAATGTAAAGCATGCTATAGAATAAGATACATGAAACGTTGAAAGAAATAAACATGAAGAGAAAGAGAGAATCTGACAAACAAAAGATATCTATATATGGTAATAGAGCACTGTAAGTGACTATGTGATTTAGAGTATAAGATAGACATGTGAACGGTTTGATTTATACATGATTACTTTACAGAGTTTATACATGATTACACTATTTTGGAATTGTTCACATGACTACTTCTACTGCCCCGTACCCCAATCAATACACAAGGATCTATACAGGTTATGTTATTATACATGAAAGTTTATATATGAAGCTCATGAGACCATGAGAGTATATGAGAGCTCATGAGTGTACATGAATAATAAGAGTCCATAAAATACATGATGTTCGTGAAAAGCACATGACATGATATATTCGATGCACCCGAGGGGGATAACATCTCATGTAAAGATCTATATAGTACTTATAACATTGTGTCAACATCAAGTAAATTAGTCTATAACAAGAATATAATTCCTAGCAAGTATGAAACGGTCAGATAATGTACTCGCCTGATATCCCGAATGTCTGATGAGAATATGAGTCCGAACCGGAGTATCTGAGTCATATTTAGAGCAACCACATGTTACAAAGTGTCAAATATGAAATAAGAGTAATCTACAATGCATTCTAAATGATTCTAGGTCCTTCTAGGTCAAAGTCAACCCTTGGTCAACTCTGGTCAACCCTGGTCAACTATTCTGGTTAAACTAGGTCAACCCTAAGTCAACTAGTCTATTATCCCAAGTTTAGGTCAAACTTAAGTTATCTAGTCATTTTAAGTCCGTTTGAGTCAATTTGGATCAAGTTTGACCCAAAGTTGACTTTTGTCAACTTGCTAATCAACTTGGCAAAGTTAGGCCCATTGGGTCAATCCTAAACTGACTCACTAATCCATAGGCTATATCAAATAGCAAAATCACATATATCTATATATATATTCATTCATTCAATAATATATATATATATATATATATATATATATATATATATATATATATATATATATATATATATATATATATTCAATTTGGATTAAGTTTGACCCAAAGTTGACTTTTGTCAACTTGCTAATCAACTTGGCAAAGTTAGGCCCATTGGGTCAATCCTAAACTGACTCACTAATCCATAGGCTATATCTAATAGCAAAATCACACACACACACACACACACACACACACACACACACACACATATATATATATATATATATATATATATATATATATATATATATATATATATGAGATGTTGATGATGTCTCTGCTTCTTCTTCCTGAGCTCCTCTCCTTCTTCGCCTGGGAAGCCCCTAGGGCTTCCCCTTTCCCCCCTCCGGTGGTTGGTGTCTGCCGATGGCCACCCTTGGCCGGCCGACTGCGTGGAGTTGATCCGTCAACTCTACTCCCCCCTTTTTCCCCCTCATCCCGCTCTCACCCTCTACTCCCTATCCGCTCTCCAGCCTCCCAGTCTAGAACCCACCCCCCCGGCGTTCGCCCCTCCAGCCCCCCTAAACCCGCTGTCCCTCCCCCTCCCAGGCCCCTTCTCGCCCCCCTCCTCCAGTTCGGTTTCTAGCTACCCTTCGCATTCTCGCGTTCTCCGCACCCCCTCACCCGCGCCCTCATTCGCGGCTCCTGCGTCCGCTTAGGCTGGTCAACCGGCATCCTTGTTCGCCCGCAGCTCCCATCCTCTTCACCAGCTCCCTACCGCGCCCTTGCCCATTCCCACTCCAGTTCGAAATTCTAACGGAGCAGTCTTCTCCTCGGGGGGATCGCCCACCTGCGGTGCAGGCTGTGGAGGACTTCCCTACTGGCATCACGTGGACGGTTCAGTCAACCGACATCACGTGGTGGGCTACCCTCAATTATTTTCTGCTGAACGTAATCTTCCTTCGCCCGCAGGTTATCCCGGTGGGACCCACTCCCACCATGGTTTTTTCGTGCCAGGCCTATCCGTTCATCCCTCTAGTGGGACCCCCCTTTCACCGAGTTTTACGTGCCTGCCTTTTACGCGCCTGCGTCTGCTGAGCGTAATCTTCCAACGCCCGCGGTTAATCCCGGTGGGGCCCACTCCCCCCATGGTTTTTACGCGCCAGGTCTATCCGCTCTTCCCTCTGGTGGGACCCCCTTTCTCTGAGTTTTGGGCGCCCGCCTCTCAGTTTTACGTGCCTGCACATGCCTCTCAGTTTTACGCGCCTGTCTCTCAGTTCGCGTATCCAGGGGATGGCACCTCTCCCTTCCCTTACGCGTCCGCTTGGACCTCAGTAGCCGGCGCCCCCGCGCGTCCTCCTCTATGCAGTATTCCTCCGAGGCCCCGCTGAGCGGGTCGATCTCTCCCTCCGTCCCTCTTGGGGTCCCCGCCGGCTGCCCTGAGGGCCCCGCTCCATCGTCTCTTGCCGACTCCGTCGCGCTCGAGATCCCCGCTTCCCTACCAGGCTCCAGCTCGATCACCCCTTCCCTCATACCCCCCTCCTCCGTGGCCCCCCCCGACTTCCAGCTCGTTGTCCTTCGGTCAGGTCCCTCCCGCCCCCTCCCGTAGTTTCGGCGAGTCAGCTCGCCTCTGGCGGCACGGGGAGAGGTGGCCCTTCCCTGGCGGTACGGCGGCCTATCCTCTCTTGGGTGCAGATAGATCGATTGAGGCACCACCCCTTGTGCTCGGCGTGTCCTCTGGATCCTTGGGCCCTTCTCCCCGCCATGGGCAGTCTCCTTCCCAAGCTGATCTTCCGTCCCCCTGCGGAGAGATACAGGATCCTCCCTCGTCTGGTACAGCTCAGATTTCCTATGCCGCCAAGTTGTGCCCGGACTTAGCGTCAGCCAAAGGTCTCCTTTTGCCGGACGTCCCTCTCCCGGACATTGAGTACTCCCAGGAATCCACAGTGCCTTTGGTTCCGTTTTCTGAAGCGAAACTGTCATCACTTTCATCCTCTTTCCCCATACTTTTATCCTGAAATTTTGGAACGGTTGCCCCCAAACTCTCCAGGGTGCAGGAGACGATTGCCAGTTGGGGACTCTCAGCGGAATACCGCGTGGCCCCCATCGACCCTAGAAATATTCTCCTCCACCTATCATCCGATGGCGACCACAGGACCGTATGGTCCAAAGGAACATACATAATAGATTCCCACCAGATAAAGATCATCAAGTGGTCAGCGGGCTTTAGCACCAAAGAAGACTCAGCGCAGGTCGCTGCTTGGGTTACCTTGCCTAATCTACCTCTTATCTGCTTTGTCCCAACTGCGCTTAGGCGTATAGCCAACTCCTTCGGAACATATATAGCCACAGCGCCTGAGACCAGCAACCTCACCAAGGCTCACTATGCCAAAATTTGTGTGGAACTCGACCTCAACAACGAACCGCCCAATTTATCTCTATCGAGCTGGACAACCAAACCCGCACCCAACAAATCCTCTATGACAACCATATCATGTTCTGCAACAACTGCCATTTAAGAGGTCACCTCCCTAAGCACTGACACCGTCTTCACCCGGAACTAAAAAAGAAAGCTCCCCGGAACGACATCCAACCATCAGAGGGAAGGACTCCCAAGCCACCCCTCCTACCTCTTCCGAACTCACACACTCGATTTGAATCCAATGACGGGAAGTCAGAGAAGAGTGATTCCCCCTGCAAAGCCTTGATCCCCTTCAACACCCAAGCCATAACTCTCTCCAACCAATTCGACGCTCTCGATTCGAGAGACGCAAAATCGGAGACTGAATCCCCCCAAGTCGAACGTGCTCCCATCGAGTCGCCCACCAACCCGAAGGATGTAGAGGCAACCACGGCCACCGTTGACCCAGATCAACTACAAACCAACGAAGACGCAGTGGTAGAAGCCCTAACAATCCTAGGACCAGACCCACTGCAGAGAGGACTATAGGTCCTAGCCGCAGGCTATCCTCTACAGTAGACTATTCTCCGGATAGGAATGACAATGAATCCATAGTGATTCCTCCCGAGAATTCGATCCTGGACTCCGCAGGGGAATCAGTAAGCCCTCCCCTGAACCCACAAGAGCAATCTATCAGCGAACCCACCACCTCGTCAAAGACAGGAGCACCAGTCACTGAGGCCAAGGTCAAACAAGGTGTAGCAGAAACCTCAACAATCTAAACTAGATCCGCTGCCAAGCGGATCAAAAAACACGCCCATAACATCCTTAATGCTTAACATCCTCTCCTGGAATATCCGCGGCCTAGCGAACAAACCCACAATAAGGAGAATATGTCACGTCCCAGAACCAGAATACTGGAGAGTGGGGGGAATGACTCAGCCAGCTACGTATTACGGGTAGATGAATACCGTATAATACGATCAATGCTGTCTAACCAGACGAGGGGGTGCATACTACATAAAAGTCTTACTATGGTCATTACAAATCTATTGTCTCAATCATTCAAATAAGAAACAGAAATATAGAACATGTAAGATAAAGCAGTAAGGCGTCCCAAACGCTCTGTCAAAATGTTCTTGATATCTGGCTTTACAAAACATAGCCAGATTGATGTAGCAAAAGTATACACAATTGTTATCAGCTGCAGTCTGACTTAGTTACAATTATGTAAAAGTAAGTACAAGACGATCCGACTAACATGTCGGTGCCAAACGGTAAAGTATAAAGTAGATAACAAACGAGCGGGGAAGTAAAAAACCCACTCGAGTCCTCCTGCGATCATCTCTCTAGTGTTGACCATCTTGGAGGTAGAAGTAAGCTGAATCCTCGGAAATCGGCTCTGAATCTGGCCATGCAAAACCAGAGAGGTTAGACCTCTAATAGCAAGTACCACAAGAAAGCACGACATGAGAACTAAAACCAGTAAGTAAGAGAATATAAGAATAGATCTCTGCTTTTCACTAGGATTCACATCACATCACGACACTTCGAACCAACCTCCCAACCAAACAAGGACACTAGAAGTTGGCCCGTCATGTCCTGACATTCTGATCATCCCAGTTAGGTAGCAGAGTAGGTACAGTGTACAAACAAATCAATTTAAACGGCCATTCAACTACTACGGCTTGCTATTGTGAGTCCCAAGTTATCCTGGAATAATGCAATTAGGGACTCCTCAGTTCTTACCATGTGCGAGCAAGGCTAGTCTATCCAGTCAATCATGTGCGCCATGCATGAATTAGACGAGTCCTAGCAGGACGCCCGTCAATATACAATATACAATAATAATAAAAGTAGATATTGTTCCCTGCCCGTGTAGCAGTTTTACAGTATCTGTGGGAACCAGCCGGCCCGTCGGGTATTACTTGTCCCAAGGGGGCTGCCATGTAAGAACTCGGGAATCCATTCTCTCCTGCCATCATTATTTTATTTAACTTAATAGTCCCTACGTTGAGTGAAATCCCATGCCGTGGATCATGGTCATTCAAATGAGTACTTTCGTATGGGGTACGATATGCACAACTCTACAACGATACCAGTGCGGTTAGGTTACAGGTCTTACATAGCGTAATGCAACAATCAAATCTAACCACGGAAATCATGCCTTGACCATAAAGTACACATGCTTCTTTTGTAGAAAATAAATAAGTAAATAAATAAATAGATTGAAGCCTGCATGTGCATGTAAGTCAATATTCGGGATCAGCCAGTCGATTACAATAGTCCATAACATGAACGTGTCTCATTCATTCAAGTCAATAAGACGACTAGCCAGTCTCTTAGTTCTGACCAGGAACGCATGATTAATTTAGTCAAGATAACCATTATTATCAATGGTGACATGGCATGAAAGTCGATTAGCATTAAAAGGGGGTCGAGTCTATAACTCTCATGGTCAAGTCCCAGTCATACTGGGTATCCCAAAAATCAATCGGGACACAAGGCACATTCCACATAACAATTGATATTAACAATATTATCATATCATGATTTATCGAGTTTATGTCAAAAGGCGTAAGGATATAAAATAGACGTTAAATATCTAATAAAATATCAATATACAGGGCTATAGAAGATCCAGGGTAAGCAGGCTACTCTCATGTCAGGCTACGCTCAAGTCAGCGTACGCTCAGGTCAAGAGGCAGCGTATGGGCTCCATACAACTCCTCACCATCCAAGTGAGCGTATGCAAGTCATACGCTCCCCAAAGGCAGCGTATGGACTCCATACGACTCCTGACCATTCAAGTCAGCGTATGCAAGTCATACGCTCCCAAAAGGTAGCGTATGAACTCCATACGACTCCTGACCATTCAAGTCAGCGTATGCAAGTCATACGCTCCCAAAAGGTAGCGTATGAACTCCATACGACTCCTGACCATTCAAGTCAGCGTATGCAAGTCATACGCTCCCAAAAGGTAGCGTATGAACTCCATACGACATACGCTTCCAAAAGGTAGCGTATGCAAGACACACGCTTCCTAAAAAGGTAGCGTATGGACTCCAGACTGCGTTGCGCTAAAGAGCGCGTACAGCTCAGTGACGCAAGCTAAAAAGCTAGTGTACACTGCTCACTGTCTTCTCCAAACAGCAAGAACTCCATGGTTGCACCCCAAAGCTTCAAAGGTCCATAACTTGGTCAAAACAAGTCCAAATCCAACTTTCCAAAGGTCAAAATTGGGTAGAATAAAACTTTCTACAACATAGAACCATCAAAACTTGAAAACAAAGAAGTTTGATAGATCAAAACTACCAAACTCCGAAAATAACTCATTTCTAGATCTACAAAAATTAAGACTTCGAAATGAAAAATGCCAAGTTCTAAACTCTCTTAGGATCACGAGAGGAATATAAATGAACCATAAAAACATGGGTTCTCATGTGGAGCAAGTTGTACTTGCCTATGGGTTTGGTAGGTGGAGAGAGTAATGAAGAAGAAGAAGAGGAGTAATGGTGAGAATGAGTAATGAGGAGAGAGAATGGAGAGGGTGGCTTTAAATATGGAAGGGGTGGTAGGTGGGAGTTGGGCTGGGTCCAATGGGTCGGGTTGTAGGGGATCCAACCAAAGCCAACCCGAACCCAAAGCCTAGCTAAAGCAGGGAATAAAAGCAGGAATTAAAGTGCAGAAATAAAATTACATAAATATAATTGCAGGAAAATAAATTAACATGAAAATTTAAAGAGCAGATTAATTGATTAATATGAAATTAAAGGAATTTAAATACAGGATAATACATGATAATTATTAAATGGTTACGTTCAAGCAATATACGTATTAAAATACGCATCCTGGAAACGGGGAGTGACAGAATAACTACTCTTTCGGAAAATCCACAAGATCGACATCCTCATTATTCTCGAACCCAAAATTTCCCCTAAAAGATTAAAATCTATCCAGTTGTAACTAGGCCTCCCCACGGCCGTAGCAGACAGATACGACATTTGGATCCTCTGCACGGAGGACGTCAACTTAGGAGTCATCCAGGACTCCGGGCAGGCCCTCTCCTGCTGGTTTGAACACCCATGATCCCGGAGCGCGCCATCATCTCAGCGGTCTACGGCAGCTGCGATATTGCAGAGAGAAAACACCTATGGAACGACCTACTTGACATCAACCCCCACCTCAGCAACACACCATGGCTCTGCATTGGGGACTTTAACGCGGTTACTTGCAGAGAAGAGAAAATTCGGTGGTCGCCCCCCTTCCATGCCGGCCATGCAAGATTTCAACAACTTTATCTTCAATGCTCATCTAGAACCCCTTCAGTTCACAGGCAACACCTTTACCTGGTGGCAACATGCAGGAGGGCGACCGTCGATAATACTCCCGGCTGGACAGGGCCCTCACGAACACCTTCTGGAACGGAATGGGGTTCACTAGCTATCTGTCCCACCTCAATTCCTCTGAATCTGACCATTCTCCTCTGCTGGTTGAAATTAAAAACAATACCAACCCATTCAAAAAAATTCCAATTCCTCGACTTCTGGACCGAGCACCCACAATTTCTAGGCATCGTGACGGAAGCGTGGAACCGCGAGGACTCTCCCAACCCCCTCTCTAGAGTGAGCAACAAGCTCAAAGCAACGAGAAGAGCTCTGTCCTATTGGAGCAAACAAGCCTATGGGGACATCTTTCAAGCCGTTCGGGTTGCGGAGGACGACGTCACCTTTACCAAAGCTAAGTTCGCCATGGACCGCTCCTTAGAGGCCACGAAAGCACTGAACCTCACCAAGGCTATGCTCAAATTCAGGCTCAAAGTGGAGACTGATTTCTGGA
>JANAVB010039816.1:4836481-4851481 GCA_029216955.1 Iris pallida | reverse complement strand
AGCTTCACATCAGTGGCACAACTTGATTTTTGGGGCGCAACTTGATCACTGATCAGTATATTCAAGGCGCAACTTGACTTTTAGGCTCTACAAGACCCCCTTCAAAGTTTTCAAAACTTAAAAATATTTCAAAGTTTTGGAATACTTTGAATTTAGAAAAGTTTTGACTAAGTCCGATTCCGTCGGTCAATGCTCGGTCATCATGATTAAATACCTTTCTCGAAAATACTCAATCATCTCTTCGTCTTCCGGAGTTTTATTGATTACTTTCAGTTTCCTATGAAGAAGAATACGAAGAGTCAATTTGTTGATATATATGTAGCAGTTGATCTCTGTGCTTTGTTCTTCACTTCTGTTCTTCAATGGCCCCCAAGAAGAAGAGATGGAGACCAATTCTGACACCACAATCAAGTCTCCTGAAGCAGGACATGATATTGTGCTTACAACTTTTTTGTTGGAGGATGATCCAGCTTTGAGGGCAGTGAACTTTTTGAACTGTTTCGGTTTAACCCCGTCAGTCTTTAATCGCTCGAGTGGCGATCATCCTCTGAGGAGCATGTCAATTCAGAGGGATTTCTTAACCTGATGCGCCGCTCGGGATCCGCACCATGCAAGAATTGGACGCCGCCCTTCGTCAGACTGATGAAGGCAAGGACAAGAAAATAATGTTCTAGGTAGAACAACTTTTATTTTTATGTCCTTGACTGTAGGGGTCTATCCGTCTTTATGCAATGAAACCTAGAATTTCTGATTTTGTGTGGCTGTGATTTCGAATGGTGCTCATGGACATATTCTTTTAGCTAATTCTTCGTTTTTACTGTTTCTTCTGAAGAACACGTGGCAGTCGTTACAATTTAGATGCCTATTTTTAGTTCTTTTCCAAAATAGGATCCTAGAACGACGCACCTACCTCATCTTTAACCTCTTTAAAAAGGACATCCGGAAATGAAAGAATCATTCATACTCTCTCAAAACAAATGTCTTCCCACAAGGTTTCACTTGCGCCACTTCATTCTGATATTATTTGCTTGCATGCTGTGTCTTCAAAATTGGTAAGTCTCGACGAAGAATCAGTTTGAATATTCTTCTTTCGCACCACTTCTGGAGACAAGTATTGATCTGCATGTTGTAGACACTATTGATATACACTAACTATTTCTGAGAATAGGCGCACACTGTGGTCCAGTGTTTAGCTCTGATCAGAGGCACGTATTGCTGTCATACGCTTGTTTGATCAGTGTTCAGTGCTGATATGTGCCTGTTTGTAGGCGCAATGCTGATGTGCACCTGTTTGTAGGCGCAATACTGATGTGCACCTGTTTGTAGACGCATTGCTGATGTGCGCCTGTTTGTAGGCGCAATGCTGATGTGCGCCTGTTTATAGACGCATTGCTGATGTGGCCTGTTTGTAGGCGTATTACTGACGTACGCCTGTTTAGGCACAATGCTGATGTGCGCCTGTTTGTAGGCGCATTGCTGATGTGCGCCTGTTTGTAGGCAATGTTGATGTGCGCCTGTTTGTAGGCACATACTGTTGATAAATTCTGCTAACTTCTCCTGTTTTATTGATATTTGCAGGGACTTGGTTAGCGAGCTTCTTCAGAACTGGTATTGGTGATTTGGATGTTGCATAGAGCATTCTTCTGACACCCACATCAGACAGCTCATATGGTTCTGACACTCAAATCAGACAGCTCAGGACTCTTCATGTTAAGAAGGGTCTTCCTCAGATGGTAGAAGAGTCTATACACATGAGAGTTGGATGGTGAAGACGCAGAACTAGGAATTGTATCACAAAGGTGATCTCGTTCCTAGTTCCCCTGGCGGGCTGTCTTCTCTCCACCAGTTGTATTGACAGCAGCTCATCTTTGGGCTGCTGCACTTTGTGGTTCTCCTCTCGTTTTCTCAGAGAGAAGACCAGAGTTAATTCTATTGTCGGGCTCGTTGCTTCAGGTCGAGACGACAAGGAATTGCCACTAACAAATAAGATCCAAAGATGTAATAGACCTTCATTATCGATGGAAAGATCCAAAGATGTAATAGACCTTCATTAGAATAAAAATCCAAGATGTAATGGATTTTCATCAAGATGTATCTATATTTTTGAAGAAGGAATAAAGAAATAATTGTCTCATTATTCTCTTCTTTTTTTATAATTTGATTTTGCCATGCTGTCATAGATAACAGAATCCAGAGAGGATTATGAATGTGACAAGTTGTTTTGATGTGAATATTTGGAATTCAAGTTCGTAAAAGACATGACCTCTCATTATGATGAATGAATGAATGATCATTCATTTCAATTTCCGAAGAAGAAATATTGAATGAATGAATGGTCATTTTAAATTTTCGAAGAAGAAAGCGAATGAATCAAGCACGTCGGTTTCGAAGAAGGGAAGATGAAGAGTCAGTTATGAATGAACCGTTAGAAATTAACAAACAGTTGTGCCTCTTTTCAAAAGTCACATCAATTCTCAAGGCTGATTACTTAATTGTTTTGCCTATAAATTGGCAATCTCTTTTCTTCCTGTGCAAGAAAAAAATGTCTTCCAAAGACTTGATCGCTCCGAAGACTGAAGAAAAAAAATCAAGACTTCCCTTGCTGAGCCTCCAGTGCCTTTTCAAAAAGAAAGGGGCGAAGCCTCAACTGTTCCTCCTACACCAGGACAGGATTTGATCTCCAAATTAGTGGAGCCTAGAAAAACTGCCGAAGAAGAGGCATTGAGGATGGCTGTTTGTGAGTTCTTGGTGCGTTCAGATAATGATGTTTGAACGGTTGGCGAACTTTGTATTTAATCAGGAAGGGTCAGGGCCTCCTCCCCGTCCTTAATATTATATAATTCCATTATGCTTTTGAACAAAAATGAACTTTTATTTACATCATGTCTCTGAAAATAAAGTACATTTTGTCTTTATACATAATATTTCTTGAGAAATTTGCCATTGATAGGCATCATAGCAACTCTGCCATCCATATCTGTTAATTGATAGGCTCCATTAGAGAAGACTTTATTTATCACATACGGTCCTTCCCATTTTGCCTCGAACTTGCCTTTGCTCATATGTGTCATAGTCATTGGACGTCTGACTGTAAGAACCAACTCGCCTTCTTGAAATGTTCTCACTCTGACTTTGCGATTGAAAGCTTTTGAAATCTGGGCCTGAGAAAGTTCGATATGCTGTTGAGCTAATAACCTTTTCCGTCGAGCGCCTCCAATTCCTGAAGCCGAAGACGTAGTAAGCTCATTAGCAATGGCAATTCTCAATGATGGAATTTGAATTTCCAAAGGTAGAACAGCTTCACATCCATATACCAGATAAAAAGGTGTGCAACCTGTGGGGTTACGGACAGTAGTGCGATATGCCCATAGACATTCTCCAAGTTTATCACTCCAACTGCATTTGTTAATAGAGACAAACTTTTTAAGGAGTTTGATAATGGTCTTGTTGAAAGCTTCAGCCAACCCGTTAGCCGCAGGATTATAGGCTGTAGAAGCGACATTATTGATTCTGTTGTCATCACAGAACCTATTAAATTTCTGGCTGATAAATTGCGGCCCATTATAATGAATGATTCGGCGAGGGACACCAAATCTATATATCACATGATGTTTGAAAAAATTGATAAGGCTACTAGTCTTTACTTCAGCCAAAGGTATAGCTTCTGTCCACATGGAAAATAAGCGGTTATGGCTAAGATGAACCGATATCCTTTAGATGAAGGAGGATTGATAGGGCCAATTATATCCATGCCCCAAGCTTCAAAAGGCCATGAGGCTGCAGATGGATGAAGAAATCCCGACGATTGGTGAATGAAATCTGCATGAATTTGACATGCACGACATTTCCTTGCATAATCAATAGCATCTGATACCATAGAGGGCCAGTAGTAGCCCATATGTCGGATACGATCCTGTAGTTTAGGACCAGGTTGATGTGCTCCACAAACGCCATCATGAGCTTCACGTAATCTGCTTTGCTTCATCACCAGCGAGACACCTCAAGAGTAATCCGTCAAAAGTTCTTAGATATAGTGTCTTAGTAGTATGATTATAATAGAATCGAAGTGATCGACGACGGATACTTGTAGCTTCTTTAGGATCTTATGGCAAAATGTCATGCACTGTAAGATCAATGAAAGGTACTCTCCAATCCTCGCTAAGGACATTAACTTCAGTTAGGTTGCTGAATTCAATGTTGTGTTTTTTTCAACACAAAATAATTCTCTATTAGAGATAACAACCATCTGTGTCTTTTGACTGGAACTTCTAATACCGCAGCTAGGTTAGCTAAGGCATCAACTTCTGTATTGCATGCCCGACGTATATGTTCGATGAAGAATCCTTTAAATGAAGAAGCTGTCACGCCCGAACCAGAATACTGGAGAGCGGGGGAATGACTCAGCCAGCTACGTATTAGGGTAGATGAATACCGTATAATACGATCATGCTGTCTAACCAGACGAGGGGGTGCATTCTACATAAAAGTCTTACTATGGTCATTACACATCTATTGTCTCAATCATTCAAACAAGGAACAGAAATATAGAACATGTAAGGTAAAGCAGTAGGCGTCCCAAACGCTCAATCAAAATGTTTTGAGATCTGGCTTTACAAACATAGCCAGGTGATATAGCAGTATGCACAATTGTTATCAGCTGCAGTCTGACTTAATTACAATTATGCAAAAGTAAGTACAAGACAATCCGACTAACATGTCGGTGCCAAACGGCAAGGTATAAAGTAGATAACAAAACGAGTGGTGAAGTTAAGGAACCCACTCGAGGCCTCCTGCGATCATCCTTCTAGTGTTGACCATCTTGAAGGTAGAAGTAAGCTGGATCCTCGGGGACTGGCTCTAAATCTAGCCATGCAAACCAGAGAGGTTAGACCTCTAATAGCAAGTACCACAAGGAGGACGATATGAAGGACTAAACCAGTAAGTAAGAGAATATAATAATAGATCTCTGCTTGCTACTAGGACTCACATCACATCAAGACACTTCGAACCAACCTCCCAACCAAACAAGGACAGAAGTTGGCCCGTCATGTCCTGACATTCTGATCATCCCAGTTAGGTAACAGAGTATAGTGCACAACAAATCATCTTGAACGGCCAATCAACTCCTACGGCTTGCTATTATGAGTTCCAAGTTATCTTGGAATAATGCAATTAGGGATTCCTCAGTTCTTACTATGTGCAAGCAAGGCTAGTCTATCCAGTCAATCATTGGCCCATGCATGAATTAGACGAGTCCTAGCAGGACGCTCGTCAATATACAATATACAATATAATAAACAGATACTGTTTCCTGCCCGTGTGGCAGATTTACAGTATCTGTGGGAACCAGCCGGCCCGTCGGGTACTACTCGTTCCAAGGGGCTGCCATGTAAGAATTCGAGAATCCATTCTCTCCATGCAAATATTATTTTATTTAACTTAATAGTCCCTACGTTGAGTGAAATTCCATGCCGTAGATCATGGTCATTCAAATGAGTACTTTCGTACGGGGTACGATATGCACAACTCTACAACGATACCAGTGCGGTTAGGTTGCAGGTCTTACATAGCGTAATGCAACAATCAAATCTAACCACGGGAATCATGCCTTGACCATAAAGTACACATACTTCTTTCGTAGAAAAATAACTAAATAATTAAATAAATAATTTGAAGCCTGCATGTGCCTGTATGTCAATATTCGAGATCCAGTCGTTACAATAGTTCATTTCATGAACGTGTCTCATTCATTCAATTCAATAAGACGACTAGCCAGCCTCTTTAGTTCCAACTAGGAACGCATGATCAATTTTAGTCAAGCTAACAATTATTATCAATGGCGACAAGGCATGATCAATTATTAATTAAGATAACAATCAATGTTAATTACTGCCAAATTCGGGAAATAAAAATTCATTTCAATCGTGTTAATCAAATCGTAATTTACCAAGTTCAGGACAAAAGGCGTAAGGATATAAAATGGACGTAAAATATCTAATAAAATATCAATATTCAGGGCTATAGAATAGTCATGCGGCTAAGTCTAATGCGGCCAGGAGGATCTTATGCGGCAAGGAAAGGAGTCGGGTTCATGCGGCTCAGGGGGTAGAGGCACATGCGCTGAAGAGGCGGGAACCTATGCGGCTGGGGAGTGGGACTAGCTCCCATGCGACAAGCGGAAGGGATGTTCCATGCGGCTAGGATGAATTGGGCTTATACGGCCGAAAAAGACAAGACACATGCGGTCAGCGGAAAGGGTACTCATGCGGCTGGCGGTAAATGAGTCCATGCGGCTCAACCAAGTCGAACCCTATGTGGCCGGGTCAAGGAGATTGCTTATGCGGCTGGCGGGGGGGGGGGGGGGGGGGGGGGGGGTGGGGGAAGTTCAGGCGGTTTATAAGGTTCAGGACCTCATGCGGCCAGCGAGTGAGTCTGGTTCATGCGGCTGGGTTTAGGAGAGAATTCCATGCGGTCAAGAAAGGATTCAGTCCTATGCGGCTGAGAGTCCCATGCGCTGAGTTACTTGCCGCATGAAGTGTCATACGACCAAGTCAAGCCCATGCGGCCAGGAGAAGTACAAGTTCATGCGGTTAAGAAAGACGAGGGCGCATATGCGGTCAAGTGGGAAAAGTCCATGCGGCTGGGAATCACTTGCCGCATGATTTATTCATGGTGTTAAATCAAGTACTGTTCTTCTTCTCCAAGTTTCAGAGAAGAAGAACACCATGAACCCAAGCTTCAAAGTTCCATAAAACCTTCATCCAGAGTCCAAATTCGAACTTCTTTAGGTCAAAATTGGGTAGAACGAAATTCTCTACAACATGGGACCATCAAAACTTGAAGATAACAAAGTTTACTAGATCAAAATCTATGAAACCCAAAAATGTAACAAACTTAGATCTACAACAAATTAGCCATGGAAATTGAAAATGCTAAGTACTAAAGAACTTAGAATCAAATAAGGAGATGATGACAAATAATGGGGATCCATCAAGAAGCAAGTTGGCACTTGTCTACGGTTTGGTAGGTGGAGAGAGTAATGAGAAGAAGAAGAGGAGTAATGGTGAGAATGAGTAATGAGGAGAGAGAATGGTGAGGGTGGCTTTAAATATGGAAGGGATGGTAGGTGGGAGTTGGGCCGGGTCCAATGGATCCAATGGGTCCAATGGGTCGGGTTGCACGGGTCCAACAAGGCTAACCCGAAAGTAAACTAAAGCAGGAAATAAAATGCAGGTAATAAATTACAGGAAGAAATACAGAAATAAATTGCAGGAAATAAATTAACATGAAAATTAAAGAGCAGCTAATTAATTAACATAAAAATTTAAAGAGCAGATAATAGAATTACAGAAAATAAAGTGCAGAATAAATGCAGATAATTAATTAACATGAAGTTATTAAGAATTTAAATACAGGATACTACATGATAAATGCTAAATAAATACATTCAGGCAATATACGTATTAAAATACGCATTCTGGGAACGGGGAGTGACATCTCTACCCTCCTTAGAAAAATTCCGTCCTCGAAATTTCAAATCGAAGCAGGATAGAAACATCGGGGCTAAACTAATCTAAGTACAGCAATTCAATGAAGCAATCCTTTTACAATGTCCATAGCAAGTAACATATATGTAAATCCATCAATCTACGATATCAAGCAATTCTACCCATAAGGTGATAAGCATGAGGAATCAGGACAATCAAGGTATACAGAAAAAGATATACCTTGTGAGTCAAATAGGTTGGATACCGTGATCGAATATCATCTTCACGTTCCCACGTTGACTCTCCCAAGGAGTGATGGCCCCAACACCGGACAAGACTAATTGTTCGGTTCTTGAGTATCTTCTCTCTTCGGTCCAAAATGGACACAGGCTGTTCCTCGTAAGACAGGTTGGTACCAACAACCAACTCAGAATGATCAAGGATATGGCTTGGTTCCGATACATACCTTCACAACTGAGATACATGAAATACGTCATGCACCCTCGTAACGAAGGTGGGAGTGATAAACGATAAGCAACATCGCCTATCCGATCAAGGATAACAAATGGGCCCACGTACCGCGGACTCATTTCCCGCGAACGCCAAATCTAATGAACCCACGAGTAGATGAGATCTGCAAGAATACGTGGTCCCCAACAGAGAACTCTAACGGCCTACGATGCTGGTCCGCCCAATGACGATGCTGGTCCTGTACAACTCGAAGTTGCTCTCTAATTCCCTTAACCAATTCAACCGTCTGAACAATCATTTCTGGGCCTAACATCTTTCTCTCTCCGATATCATCCCATGCAAGCGGTGACCTACACTTCTTACCATATAGTGCTTCAAATGGCACCATCTGGATACTGGCTTGATAACTATTGTTGTAGGAGAACTCGACCAAGTGAAGGTGACTCTCCCAAGACCCTCCAAAATCTAGAGTGCAAGCTCGTAACATGTCTTCTAAAGTCTGAATCGTCCTTTCTGATTACCCATCCGTCTGCGGATGGTAAGCCGTGCTAAATCTTAACTTGGTACCCAGACTATGATGCAAGCTCTTCCAGAAATGTGATATGAAACGGGTATCTCGATCTGACACAATACTGACAGGGACTCCATGCTGCCTGACTATCTGTTGCATATATAACTCTGCCAACTTTTCTGTAGATTGCCCTACTCTGAAAGGAAGAAAATGCGCCACCTTCGTAAGCCGATCTACTATCACCCAATGGCATCCTTACCACTTGGCGATCTCGGTAAACCGGTCACAAAGTCCATCGTGATATGCTCCCACTTCCATTCCGGAATAGAAGCGGTTGCAATAATCCATGGCCTCTGCTGTTCTGCCTTCACTTGCTGACATACCAAGCAACGGGAAACGAATCTAGCTATCTCTCTCTTCATTCCATTCCACCAGAAGTGCTGCTTGATATCTTGGTACATCTTGGTCCCCCAGGATGTATAGAATACTGGGAACTGTGAGCTTCTGCCATAACTTCCTGTCTGATATCTCCACTGGGCACACATAGACGTGATCCAAATCTAAGTATACCATCTTCATGAATTCTTATCTCCTTCCTGAGTCCTGACTCACATTCTGCCCTAAGCTTCTGAATCCTTGGGTCTTGTGCCTGAGCTGCCTTGATCCTATCTATCAAGTCAGATTGGACTTGTAGACTAGCCAGAACTCCTACATCATTAGGAAGTATAACTTCTATGCCCATCTCCTGAAGGTCTTCTAAGATATGTCTCTGTGTTGTCAACATAAATGCGCCGCCTCTCCTGCTGAGAGCGTCTGCCACTACATTAGCCTTGCCTGGATGATACTGAAGCTCTACGTCTAATCCTTGATCAACTCCAACTATCTTCTCTGCCTCATGTTCAGTTCCTTCTGAGTAAAGATGTACTTCAGACTTTTGTGGTCTGTGTACATTTCCACTCGGTCACCATATAAGTAATGTCTCCATAACTTCAGAGCAAATACTATACTGCCGCTAACTCCAAATCATTAGTTGGGTAATTCTTCTCTCGTGGTCCCGAAGCTGCCTAGATGCATATGCTATCACCTTCCCGTGTTGCATGAGGACACATCCAAGTCCTTTACTGACGCATCACATATACTGTAAAACCTCCGGGTCCAACTGGCAATGTAAGAATAGGCGCTGATATCAACTTCTGCTTCAAAGTCTCGAATGATGCCTGACATTCTGCCGACCAAACGAATGGTACATCCTTTCGGGTCAAGCGGGTCATGGGTGCTGAAAGCCTTGCAAAGTCTGACACAAACCTTCTGTAATATCCTGCCAATCCCAAGAAACTCCGTACATCAGCTACGGTCTTGGGTACTGGCCAACTCTTCACTGCTTCTACCTTCTTGGGATCCACTGCTACTCCAGTTCCTGATACAATATGACCCAAAATGAAATGTGGTCCATCCAGAACTCACACTTGCTGAGCTTGGCATACAACTGGTTCTCTCTCAGAACCTGCAACACTTTCCTGAGGTGGTCTTCATGCTCCTCTTCACTAGCAGAGTACACAAGAATATCGTCGAGAAACACCACGACAAACTGGTCTAAATACGGCATAAAGATGCGATTCATCAAATCCATGAATATTGCTGGAGCATTGGTCAACCAAACGGCATTACTAAGAATTCATAATACCCATACTTCGACCTGAATGCTGTCTTGGGAATATCCTTCTTTCGAACCCTCACCTGATGATACCCTGAACGAAGATCTATCTTGGAGAAAACTCTAGCCTTGCTCACTGATCAAACAAGTCGTCGATCCTGGGTAATGGGTACTTGTTCTTTACTGTTGCCGCGCGTTAAGCTTCCTGTAGTCGATACACAATCTGGATGACCCATCCTCTTCCCTACAAGTACCACTGGTGCTGCCCATGGTGATATGCTAGCTTGGATAAACTTCTTCTCCTTAATTCCTCTATGTGCTGATACACCTTGGCCTGCTCTGAATCCGCCATTCTGTAAACTCGATCTGATATCGGTTTAGTTCCTGGTGCCAATTCTATGCTGAACTCAATATCTCTAACTGGTGGTAGACCTAGAAGTTCTTCGGGAAATACGTCTAGAAATTCTTCAACTACCTTCGGAATCTGAACTTCTTCCATTGCTGTACTACTACTACCCCTGCTCTTGCTGAGTTGCCTCTGACCTGACCAAGGTGAACCTCTCCATGCCTGGAATATCAAAAGATACACTCCCGCTACGACAATCTATTGTCGCATGACTGTCTTTCAGCCAGTCCATGCCTAAGATAACGTCAAAATTTCCAACAGGAAATTCTATCAACCGGCGGGTAAAGGACGCCCGCACACTACAATACTACATGCTAAACTGACTCTACTAACTCCTACGAGCCCATTACCAGTGAGTATATTCAACCTCCCTGGCAATGCCTCGAACTCCATTCCTAGTCGTGTCACAAATTGTGCAGATATAAATGAATGGGATGCTCCCGAATCAAACAATGCTACTGCGGGATATGAGGCGACGAGAATGTTACCTGCCATAACATCTTCCGATGCCAATGCCTCTTCCAAGGACAGTGTGAAGGCCTGCCCTCGACCTCCTTGCTGATTCCCATGCTGTGGCCTAGCCTGGTGCTGCTGCTGGCCCCTACCTTGATGATGCTGGGTGGTCTACGCTGGTGTTGCTGTATCGGCGGTCCCTGCTGCCGAACATCTGAGCCTGTGATACTACGGACGCTGCACCAACGGCCTCACTGCCAATGCTGGTCCTCGATACTGGCCTGCCCCTGGTGCTGCAGGAAACTGCTGCCTTGGTCCTCCTGTCCTCGAATTCATGGGACATGTGGTAACCCATGGTCTAGATTTCCACATATCAGACACAGTCCGTTCAATGTCCGACACACATCTCTAGTGTGCCCCATCTTCCCACAATAAGTGCAGCCTGCCGCCGGGGGTTGCTGGTTCTTCCTCTGTTGCTGTTGCTGCTGCCTGGGTGGTGGTGCTGGCCCTCGCATCGCCACATCGTAGATACGAATGCCAGGGATGGTGCTGTTGTTCGGGCGCGCGCTCCCCCTCCTCCTTCAATCTCTGTGTGGGATCTCTTTTGACCCCCAGTCCTTGCCGCAAGCCTCTGAATGGTGATCTCATGCCTTCGAGTCGCCGTCAATATCTTATCAAAAGTCTGGTAATTGTGCCCTTCTATCAATTGCAAGAGCTCAAGATGAAACCCTTGTTGGAACCTCATAGCCCTCTGGCGCTCCGTCGCTACCATCTCTGGGCAAATCTACTCAATCTGCAGAACTCCGCTGCATAAGCATCTACAGTCTTGCCAGCCTGTCTAAGGCCGATAAACTTCTGTTGTAGCTCAAACTGTGCCACACTCCATAATACTTCGTCTTGAACCTTGCAGTAAAATCGTCCCATGCAACAGGCGTCTGATGCCTACTTCCTCTGCTTCCCACCAATCACGTGCGAGATCCTGAAGTAACAACTTCACTAGATCCACACGTTCTTCTGCCGTACCTTAGCGGCTGTCAGAATAGCCTCGATATCCTTAAGCCATGCATCTGCTGAGATGGCATCCTCCGTACCCTCGAAACGGCGGGGGCTATACTTGCAAAATCGGGCTGACGCTCCTGAATCTGGCCTCGCCCCCTTTCCAATGCCGTTTGTAATCCTTGGTTGGTAGTACATTCTGCTCTTGCAACTGAGCGTGCATGCCTGCTGGGCCAACATCTGGTGTTGCTGAGTACCATCATTCCTCTCATGATCTCCAGAAGGGCTGGTTGTCCACTTGGGTAGGTGGAACTGTCGGTGGGGTGGAATGTCCATACTGCGACCCAGCTGCTGGTTCCACTATCACTTCTTCTTGAATAGCCTCATGAAGTGGTTCTGACCCTTGTTGCTGACCAATCTGGTCAGGTTGTCCATGCTGCTGTCTATGTTGTTGCTGTCCATCGCTGACGGTACGGACGAGGTGCCCTAAGAAAAGGGACAAGAGAACAATCAACGACCGGACATGAAGGATCAATGAAGTCAAAGGATACTGGAATGTCAAGCTATAGTTGAGAATTGACGAATCATAGATCAAGGGGGAACACGTGTGATTGAGACTCCTATAAATCAAAACACCCCACAAGTCTGAAATCAGACCTGCATGGGCCACCACTAAAACCTTGTCACGCCCCAGAACCAGAGAGCGGGAGAATGCTCAGCCAGCTACTATTACGGGTAGATGAATACCGTATACTACGATCAATGCTGTCTAACCAGACGAGGGGTGCATTCTACATAAAAGTCTTACTATGGTCATTACACATCTATTGTCTCAATCATTCAAACAAGGAACAGAATATAGACCAGTAAGGTAAGCAGTAAGGCGTCCCAACGCTCAATCAAAATGTTCTTGAGATCTGGCTTTATAAAACATAGCCATGTGATATCAAGTATGCACAATTGTTATCAGCTGTAGTCTGACTTAATTACAATTATGCAAAGTAAGTACAAGATAATCCGACTAACATGTCGTGCCAACGGCAAGGTATAAAGTAGATAACAAAACGAGTGGTGAAGTTAAGGAACCCACTCGAGGCCTCCGCGATCATCCTTCTAGTGTTGACCATCTTGGAGGTAGTAATGCTGGATCCTCGGGGACTGGCTCTAAATCTGGCCATGCAAAACCAGAGAGGTTAGCCTCTAATAGCAAGTACCACAAGGAGGACGATATGAAGGACTAACCAGTAAGTAAGAGAATATAATAATAGATCTCTGCTTGCTACTAGGACTCACATCACATCAAGACACTTCGAACCAACCTCCCAACCAAACAAGGACAGAAGTTGGCCCGTCATGTCCTGACATTCTGATCATCCCAGTTAGGTAACAGAGTATAGTGCACAAATAAATCATCTTGAACGGCCAATCAATCCTCTGGCTTGCTATTATGAGTTCCAAGTTATCCTGAAATAATATAATTAGGGATTCCTCAGTTCTTACTATGTGCAAGCAAGGCTAGTCTATCCAGTCATCAATTGGCCCATGCATGAATTAGACGAGTCCTAGCAGGACGCGCGTCAATATACAATACAATAATAATAAAAGCAGATACTGTTCCTGCCCGTGTGGCAGATTACAGTATCTGTGGGAACCAGCCGGCCCGTCGGGTACTACTCGTTCAAAGGGGCTGCCATGTAGAATTCGGGAATCCATTCTCTCCATGCAATCATTATTTTATTTAACTTAATAGTCCCTACGTTGAGTGAAATCCCATGCCGTGGATCATGGTCATTCAAATGAGTACTTTCGTACGGGTACGATATGCACAACTCTACAACGATACCAGTGCGGTTAGGTTGCAGGTCTTACATAGCGTAATGTAACAATCAATCTAACCACGGGAATCATGCCTTGACCATAAGTACACATACTTCTTTCGTAGAAAAATAACTAAATAATTAATATAATTTGAAGCCTGCATGTGCCTGTATGTCATATTCGAGATTAGCCATCGATTACAATAGTTTATTTCATGAACGTGTCTTCATTCATTCATTCAATAAGACGACTAGCCAGCCTCTTTAGTTCCAACTAGGAACGCATGATCAATTTTAGTCAAGCTAACAATTATTATCAATGGCGACAAGGCATAATCAATTATTAATCAGATACATCAATGTTAATTACTGCCAATTCGGGAAATAAAAATTCATTTTCAATCGTGTCAATCAATCGTATTTACCAAGTTCAGACAAAAGCGTAATGATTAAAATGGACGTAAATATCTAATAAAATCAATATTCAGGGCTATAGAATATCATGCGGCTAAGTCTAATGCGGCCAGGATGGATTTATGCGGCAAGGAAAGGAGTCGGGTTCTGCGCTCAGGGGGTAGAGGCACATGCGGCTGAAGAGCGGGAACCTATGCGGCTGGGGAGTGGGACTAGCTCCCATGCGGCAAGCGGAAGGGATGTTCCATGCGACTAGATGAATTGGGCTTATGCGGCCGAAAAGACAAGACACATGCGGTCAGCGGAAAGGGTACTCATGCGGCTGGCGGTAAATGAGTCCATGCGGCTCAACCAAGTCGAACCCCATGCGGCCGGTCAAGGAGATTGCTTATGCGGCTGGCGAGGGGGGGGGGGAAGTTCATGCGGTTTATAAGGTTCAGGACCTCATGCGGCCAGCGAGTGAGTCTGGTTCATGCTGCGTGGGGTTTGGAGACATTCCATGCGGTCAAGAAAGGATTCATTTCCTATGCGGCTGAGAGTCCATGCGGCTGAGTTACTTGCCGCATGAAGTGCATGCGACCAAGTCAAGCCCATGCGGCCAGGAGAAGGATACAAGTTCATACTGGTTAAGAAAGACGAGGGCGCATATGCGGTTAAGTGGGGAAGTCCATGCGGCTGGAAATCACTTGCCGCATGATTATTCATGCGGTCAAGTCAAGTACTGTTCTTCTTCTCCAAGTTTCAGAGAAGAAGAACACCATGAACTCAAGCTTCAAAGTTCCATAAACCTT